>PVLD010013934.1:0-54126 GCA_004027595.1 Dinomys branickii | reverse complement strand
TACAATGTTAGTTCTTCCTAACCATGAGCATGGTATGTTTTTCCATTTATTGAAGTCCTCTTCAATCTCCTTTTTCAGAGTACTGTAGTTTTCACTGAATAAATCTTTCACATTCTTTGTTAGATTGATTCCTAAGTATTTCAATTTCTTGGTTGCTATTGTAAAAGGTATGTTTTCCTCAATTTCTCTCTCAGTCTGAAGCAAGTTCCTTTTAGTAATGACTTCATTTGAATTAATCAGTAAAGAACTATGAGAAGGTTGTTATATATTGTTTTCTTTTGAGTAAATTAGAGCTCTATAGCACCATATCTAGATCCCCAGTAAAGTTCCTTTCAACAATCTTGCTAACTACATTAAATTATTGGACTTTGCGGGGTGGTTGTCAGGGGTCACAATCTGGATGTAGTTAGAAAAAAAGTCTTTATAAAATGTTTGTAAAAATCATATGATAAATATTTGTTGTTTATGTCTCCAAGGTTTGTTACAGATTTTATAATGTTACTGAAAAGAGAACCAAAATTTCCAAAGTACCAGGGAATTAAATAATACAGTGAAGTAAGTTTCAATTCTTAAGCACATGCTTTAAGCCCAGCCAAAGCCTCCCCTCAACTGAGTCACTTTTAGAGGCAAATTAAACGTGGTTTCTGAAGGACAATTTCATGGCCACTCCTTAGAAGTAGCGGAAACAATTCTGCACAAAATCTGTTTTTTAAAGGCTCTTAATTGCAGTTACCTTTATATTATGGATACCACTGTGTGATAATTGATCTTTAGCTCTGCCCCTGTTCACATGGAGATCAATTAACAGGTGATGGTGGACTCACTACTTAATTTCAGAAAAACACAAGTATTTCATGAATTCTGGGTCTAATTATTAAAAGGTGATTAATACTGACATAAATTTCCTCTTCTGTCCAATCTTTAGGAACTACTTTTGGAAAATTAAATATATATCCTTAAAACAAAATAGTAAGTAGAACAGAGTTATTAAAGAAAATAGTTACATTTGATATGGATTTAAAAATCAATTTAAAAGCTCTTCTTGGTTCAGCTTCAACTTTGACTAATTTTTAATAAAATATAACAAAGAGGTCCTTAATTGGACTAAATCTTAAAATATCCCCAGTAAGTGGTTGATGGCTATTATGGGTATTTGTGCCATGTAAATCAAGAAATAACCCATAAATCATCTCCACTTGGGGAAAAATATAATAAATACAGAGTTATGATATCTATGTCTAAAAATGACCCATAGATAGTTTCAAATATAAGTTTTCATTAACAGGATGACAGAGAAGGGATCACTATCACTGAAAAGAAATGTGTTTAATACAGCTCTGGTTATTTACATTTTTATTTCTATAATTTTATATTTTATTGAGAAAATATTTTCTTCATAAAAATAATCACATGTTGGAAAAATATACATAGCTAGCCTATGGTAAAATTTCAGTTGTAATGTCTGTTTTTAAAATGTACATTTCTTGCTTATTTATATCAGTACTTGTTATAAGATGTTTTTATTTTGTGATTTTTCTAAATCATTGAATAAGACATTCACAATATATGAATCCTTAAGTCTGAAGCTTCAAGTCAAATTCATGAAACATGTTTATAAAAATAATTTAAACAATTAAATTAGAAAGTTTAGGAAATTGATGATTAAAACTATAACCAGTTTTTTGAATAAAAGACAGAATTAACTTGGAGTAACATCATTTTTGCAACTATTTTTTTACTAATTGACTCTCTTCCTGTCTCCTGTAAGAATTCAAATAAAATACATTACTTAATTATCTTCTTTACAATACTGAATTCTCAATTTTGTATTCCAAGGTGATTTTTTTTCCATTGTTATAAAATACAAAGATTGCTTTTAATTCAAATAGATTACAGAAAGTGAATTACATTATGGGAAACCTGTAAAGTACTCTCAAATTTCAAAATCAGTTTTTAAATACTGAGAGAAAATAAAATAAGAAAAAATATCTGTTCTCAAATATGAATGCATTTGGTTGGGCTGTAAGAACTTGTTTCTAAAATGGATGCTGATGCTCCCTGATTTAAACTCCCAGATCACCACATGTATAGATTATCACTGATGGCTAATTTCTCCCTTACCATACTCCTATCAACATTAGAAATCAGGAACTACTTTCAAGAAGTTCACTGCGATGGTTAACCTTGATTATCAACTTGCTCAGCTTGACAGATGCCTGGGAGAGTTGCAGAGCCCTTGTAGATGTGTCTGCATGGATCATAGACCTGTGAACTCAAGGGACCAAATCTGGTCCCTAGTTCTTTCCTCCCTGGTTTTCTGCTCTCTACTTCCCTGATGCCATAAGTTGAATGGTTTTAGTCAGGCTGGTGTTTCTACCTTGACCACTTCCTGACACACCTGAAACCATGAGTGACAGTAAACCTTCCCTCCTTTAAGTACCACCTGGAAGGTATTTTTTGTTGTTTTGGGTTACTGAAAGTTGACCATTCAGCATCTTTGTAGAAATGTCCTTTCATTTTCTTTTGCAGGAGCATTTGTCAGACTCCTGCTGTGCCTCAGGGCCTATTTTTTCTTTTCTTTCTTTTTTTTTCTCATTTTTTGTTTTTGAAATAGGGTCTCCCTAAATTGCTGAGTCACCTGGGCTGGGTTTAAGCTTGCAATCCTTTGGTCTCAGTGTCCCAGAGTACTGGGAATCTAGGGAATACAACACACCCAGCTTGTGTAACATTTTATTACAACTTCATCATCCGTTGTGGGACCTCAGCAGGTACAAAGAAATAGCTTTATATTTCTCTAAAAGCTTGTATATCAGACAATTTGGATTTCAAACTTCAGGGCAGAAAATACCATTTCAATATACAATACTACACTACACTGAGATGCTGTCAAATATAGTTGGTAAGTAATGGGTCAGGAGGTTTTGTGATATCACAAGAGATTATTGAAAACAAAAAATAAACAATAGGAGATTAAACTTACTTTTGATTACAATTTTCTTGATGCAAGTTGTTTTGGCCTGTAGTATTTCACTGATGGACATAGTTATTGGTCACTCTGTATGGGCTGTGAGTAGAGCAGAGCAATGAAAAAACACTTGGAGGATGAGGGCCAGCTCTGTGCTTTACATGCCAGGAGACAAAACGAGGCTAGGGAGACAGACAGAAATGAGAGTTTGCAGACATGCAGTAATGGAGCTAAAAACTAAAAAAGCATATTCTTATTTCATCAGATATGACTTTCAGTAAAAGTGACATTTGAGCCAGTTATTATGAGTAAAGTATATTTCCATAGGTGGAAAAACAGAAAATATTCTATGTGACTACAGCAAAACTATATAGTCAAAGGGAATTAAGCATAAGGATGGTATTGGGGTATATAGGAAGTCATCCTGGTTACCCATCCATAAATGGGACTTAAGCCACACTGAGGGGGAAAACTAACATTGAAATCTAACGCAAAGGAGAAGACTGTGTTTTCTATACTTCCTTTCCAAGAGATGTGTCTTTGATGTGTCTTTGAAAGGACATAGGCCTTGAAATCACAATGGATGGTCATTAAACTTTGTTCCATAGCGGCTACATTTGCTAGGTAGGAGGTTTTATTGTAGGTGATTGCACTGTACAAATAGGAGAGAATCAGTCGCTGGGGGCAGGCAGGGAATTCCTTCTATCAAACTGTGCTTAGCTTCTTCTCTAAATAAAAATCAAATCTATTATTATTAAATTGCTAGCATTATGGAAGCAACCTCAATATCTTTGCCCCACCCTTGTTTTTGATGTTATTCTAGAAGAAAGTACAAGGCATCTTTTATAAATAATAAGATAAAGGGTGTGTATTCAGCATGTAGAAGAATTTAAGTGCCTGACAAAAGGAGTTGTTGGAATTTAGTGTGTTAAGCAGTGAAGCATCTGGCTGCCTGATCATTTTGAATGGTTTGAAAAGGAGCTTGGGAAGAAGAGCAAAAGCAGAGAAAAGATGCTCTGCGAGGAGACTCTAGATTATTTGGTGAGCTGGTAAATAGTTTGCTACCAGTGATGATGATCAGAATGAAAGACAAACCAAACAAGAAAAAAGTTTCAAGCAAGGCTTAGAAACAGATTGGGTATGAATAGTAGGAGGAATTGAAGAGTTTGTTTTTGTTTTTGCTTTTGTTTTGTTTTTAGGTTTTTGGTTAAGAAGAATCCCAGAAAAATAATGGAATACCTAGAATTGGAGAAGCATTGATGAGATGCTGACCCTACAATTTTAAGATACGAAATTTAAGATTACAGAACAATACCCACATGCAATTTTTTACCTAATGTCTCCCAATTTGCCGTAGGGCTTCTAGGGTTTAGAAATTGTATAGTTTGATTAAAGAATGATACTTGACAAGATGAAAAAATTGTTGTATGTTTCCAGATAAAATGAACTTGAAGCAGATATGTATCTTTATTTTAGAATTCTGTTTTGATAAAGTTGATGAATTTTACATTATTACAGAAATAGTTAAAATCATGATGCCTACTGTCCAGTTGATAAGCTTTCTGCTTGTGTCCATTTTTTAAGTTGGTAATGAAACTATAAGAATATAATATAAATGAAAACTATGACTGTTACCCCACATACAATTACAATTAACTTAGAAACTTACATTTTTATATGTGTGGTAATTTTCAAAGAGAAGTTTGCTGTTGCAAAATATGTGCTATTTTATTTTTAAAATTTCAGAATATGTCACGTTATAACTCAGAGAATGAGTACTTATTTACATTCATAAACTATAGAGTGTTTTCTTTCTATTCACGCAAATTTGATGCCTACAGAGCGGTATATCACTTCATTTCCCCAGTAACTAGCAACAATAAGCATCCTTCTATGTTATTGTCCAGTCACCATTTCTGTTTTGTGAACTAGTTGGTCATATCCTACATTTGCTGTTCGGTGGGGTGATTGCCTTGTTCTCATCATGGACATTAATTTCTTTTGTTTTCATTTTTTTGCAGCTATTCTCTCCCAGTCTGTATCTTGTCATTGATAAGTATGCCTTTTTGCAAATAATTTGCAAAATAGTCAAATATATAGTTTTTATGACTTTTGGTTTTAAGTTTCCTGCCTGGTAAAAGTTTACCTTCACCTAAAGTTTACACTAAGGGTGCCTAAACTTTCTTTAATTTTGAGTTAACTTTGTCAGTACTGGGAATTTTCTTTCATGTAGGATTTATGTTAGTATAGATAAGAAGGAATTTGTCCGTATCATTTATTTTGAAGTGGATTACTACTACACAGGAGTTACAGAGCAAATTAAAAATCTTTTTCTTACTCAAATAAAGTGCTGTAAATATAGTAACTTCTCAAATATTCTTAAATTTATTTCTAGGCTCTCTAGCTTCTTTTATAATGTAACTATTATTGAGTCAATTCCATATAGTTTTTGAACAAGCATTAATAATGTGCTTCATTGTATTATATAGTTTCTTATCCTTCATTTTCTTCAAAACTTTTAAAACCATTTTTTCAAATATACTTTCAATGTTCGTATGTACATGCAATATTTATACACAAATATAAAATCAGGCTTTAGGATATACTGCCCCATAGAATTTTCTAAGGGCTTTAATGAGACTTTCACAGAATTATATAATAAGAAAAGATTATATTTCAGTTATTCAACATTAAAGCACCTGTGTTTCTATAATATCACAGTTTTAAATATCTCTGTGTATTGTCCCTATCTTATTACATCTAGTCTTATGGATTTGGAAATTTTTGCCACGTGATACAAAACTACTAATAATCACAGATCAACAGGATTAAAAATGTGACTCCACATCATGACTTCAACATTTTAACATATAAATTAATAGGCTGTATAATTCCAGGAAATTTTTGTATATGGTAATAACATTAGAAATAACTATACTATTAGTTTCAGTAACTTCTAGAATTTTGATTTATTCAAACAAATTCTGTCCAATCAGGTGTCATCAGGATAAACAGCCCTCTTCCTAGAAAACTTAGCTTATTCTTTTGGATCTTACTCTTCAGGGCTTGCTCTACAACATACATTTTGCATGTTTATCAACAACCATAAGCAACTAAAACATCATTTTTGTAAGTCTTTGCTCAAGACCTCATGCTTCATGAGAAGACCAGCCCTAAATCAAAACCCCTAATTTACAAATATGCCTCCCTCAACTTTGTCCTTATAAAATCAACAGAAAGATGGGACTCTCCTTGATGCAGTAACTATTTAAGTTGACCTTGGATTATGAAGTTCATTTTTATGGTCACTCCCACATTTGACAATTAACACTAATTATTGTGGGCTTTCAGCTTATTGCTTTATTTTTAAGTTTCTTTCTGTTCTGACTTTTCTCCCTATTTGAAGTTTATATTACTGACTATATTCCCTTTGGACCATATATGTAAATATATGCAATCATCAAAGAAACACTAAATAATTATTAAGTCTACACAGGATATTTCATTTGATCAATTTTTCCCCAAAATTTCTGCTTAGAAAAGTCTTTGGAATCCATTCACTACTGCAGTTTTTATGTTTATATAGTTCAAACTTTTTCTTTTTGTACTCAGATAATGTTTTGGAGACTCAATAATACATCATAATTCCTACTCTTACAGATTAAAATATATATTTACATACATAACATTTTATATGGATGCTATGTATGTTATGAAAACTTATGGCATGAAATTGAATTTCTATATACAAACTCTCTCCATATAAAATTATTAATTTTGTTCTCATTGAACTTTTCCCTTATTCTGCTCATTTGTTAAAGTTGTCACTTTTTATACGTACGTCTACTATTTTTTTTTAAAGAGAAGATATATGTATCATTTCTTTTGTCAAAAATATCTTCAGTTTCCTTTCATGCAAGGATTGTATTTTTTTTTTTTCGATACCGGGAATTGAACTTAGGACATTGCACTTACCAGGCAGGTGATTGTGCCACTGAGCTATATATCCAACCCTTAAGGATTACATCTTTGATAGGTATACTATTTTGAAATCACAGTATTTTTCTTTATAACATATCATAAATGTATTTTTATCTGGTGTTGAAGAGAAACGGTTGTAGCCTCTTAAGTCTTTCTTTGTTTTAGTCAATTTGTTCTACTTATCTGTACAAATTGTTCTTTATTTTGAGAGACTAGTTATTTCATAAGTCATGTCTAGATATATCCTTTGTATTCATTACTACCAGTATTTGGTGGTTTTCTTCGATATTGAAAATTTGAATTATTACTGAGATAAGGCAAAGTCTTTAATATCCTTCATGTACTAACATATTTCAAGTATAAAAATACATAAGAAGTTATTAATATATTGAAGAGCACATAATTTTGTCTATTTTCCCTCATTTTCAGTGTCTGTTAGAAGTAAATCATAAAAGAGTCAGTCATAACACTAAGCATTCTGGTTATATATTCTCCTTCTCTTTGAGAGTAATAGTTATCTCAGTTTATTGTTTGTTGTTATGCAAGTTTAAAATGTCTTTACAAGTAAAACTAGTGTCATTTCACAGTTCATAAAATGTACATATATAGTATGGTATATTTATAATTTCTGTGCTTAAGTTTTCTTGTAACACTTGAATTTTATTTGTATTGATTCGTGTACTCTGTTGCACTAGTTTTAAGTCAGTTTTCAACTACATGAATCAACAGTTGAAAAGAAAGCACTGTGATCCCTTTTCTGTAATCCTGCAGTCTACACTCAAACACATATTTCTCAGATTTGGGCATTAGTTTATTTTTTACTACATTTCCTGTTGGGTAGTTTAACATTTTCTTGCTAATGTGTACATGTTCTTTGTGCATTTTAGACTTTACTCTTTCGTTATTTACATGAACAATATTTCCTCTCAGTCAAAATATCTCTGATGTCTGTATACATGGTTTGCAATTTGTCTTTGCATGGCCATAGGTATAAGAAGTCTCAATAGAGCACGGACATGTTTTGGGGTTCTCTCAATGTGTAGAGATCCTGCAGAACCTCTTTCTGGTGAAGCAGGTGAAAAAACTGAAGACTGTACAGGATGCTGGGAGAAGGTCTTCATCACTTCAGCTGCTTTAGGACTAAGCAGAAGAGGTATAACTCTTCTTGCCCAAAATAGCACAAATAGTCAAGCTTATGACTGTGTCTTCTTCCAGATTTCGTTTATTCGTCAACTAGGTAACCCACAGTGAAAAGCGAAGCACAGAAATCTTTTCTCCATCACACAAAAGAAATTGTACCATGTTTGCTGCTAGCCTTTTTAGTAGCTCTGTGGGTCCATTGATCCCTTGCTAACAGTGAATACCTAACTGATTTTCTGTTGATTATTTACCAGCGAGACCACTGTACTTCTCAAGCCTTTTTAACAAGTAGCTGAGGTGAGAAAAAGAGAATCCTGGACATTAGCTCAGGCAGCCATCTTCCCAGAAACCTCCATTCCATATCCTGATTTTAACTTCTTAAGAAATAAATATGTACTAAAATGCCTAGAAATATATTATCTCATTATCTCCAGGCTCATTATCTGCCTTCCTCTGACTTCTTAGCTTTTCCAATTTGTGGTAATGAGATGGAAATTAATCTCAAACTAGCCATCTTTGTTTCTTCTTATTTTTCCCCATTAAAAGGTTGGATTTTAATGAGGTTGCCGCTCTTGATACAAGAGTGCTTTTGACTCACCTGTGGATTCCTGTCCCCTGTAGTGACTTACTCTCATTGCTCTGGACATTCATAATTTTAAATGAACATTCCAGGGTTTTCATGAGAATATTCCATAAACCAAAGTTTGAGAACCCATGTTTTAACAGGTAGCATTGAGCATGGTTTGAAAAACTCAAAAGAGTTTCTAAAAGAAAAATAAACCTCTCAGTGATGAAAATAATCAAATCACATAGACGAAAATGGTTTCCACCTAGTTTGTGCACAAGTAACCCCTCTGGGAGTCACTACGTGTGTGCAGTGCACATTCTGAAGCCAGTGTGAAGAATGTGTCTCTATTTCTCTGATAAGAGCCCATGTAAAGCTGTCTCTCTTACACGTGTGCTCTGAGCTGCTCACTACAATATCAGTTCCTTGGCTGTTTGGACCCACCCTTGCATTGTTTTGTGATTATGACAGAGTGGGAGATAGCACAGCCTAAAGGTGCATTTCTCCTAATGCCTTTTCTTTCCCAGCAGATTAGATACATGATTCTTCCAGCAAAACCTGCTCCCTTAGCAAGTCCCAAGGGGAAAAGAAGAATTTCTTGGCCATATAAGTTTGGCAAATGCTAACTAGTGAATTCTGCTCCTACATATTCGCAATGCGCAATTCATAGCACACTTTGGTTTTAACTTATTTACTTAATTAGACTGTGTTTTGGAAAATATTTTTATTTAATAGATCTTCTAATTAATAAAAATAAGTTATGGTGGTGACGTTGATCAAGAGCATGAGCTTTAGATACTCAGCTTTTTCCTTATTTTTTGTTTTCTCAGTGTTCACCTCACTATTCATTACACAGCAACCAACAAAAAAGTACTTTCCGGTGACCGTTTGTTGAATGAATGAATATGCTGCAGTTCTGGGGTGGACGTGCCATTGCCTCGAGAAACTGTAGAATTCAGGGGAGGAAGGAGGAGAGGAGCAACTCGGAGCTCCACCAGATGCCATCAGCTGGTGTTTGCTTGCGAAATTCTACATCTTGGAGCTCTGCAGTTGTGCAACTGCCTTTCCATGCAGGAGGATGATCTTCTATTACAATTCTATAAGAATTCATATAAAGAATTGCTTTAGAATTATTTGAAATGATCTCTGGGAAACCACTGATGAGATGCTATCCAAGACTGAAATCTTGCAAATATGAAGCAGCAGGAAGCCACTGCACTACAGAATTGATGTTTGAGTATGACATCAACCGCTGGTAAAGTTCTCAAATGGATTAATAAACAGACGCTTCATGAATCTAAGACAAGAATGCAGTGATTATAGAATAAATTTGCTTGGAACTCATGCCAGACCAGACTCCTCTCCTTTTTAGGCAATGTTTAGGGGGACTAGAAAATCTGGATAATGCTGTACCATAGAAATATGATAGTTAGATTTTGGAAAGACATTTGACAGTTTCTCATCTTTATGTTTAAAATAACATGGAAGCAGAGTTATGGTAAAAAACTGGACTTGTTAGCAGGTTTTCAAAGGTATATGAAGCAGAAAGGGCAGTGATATTCAAAGTATTTAAATTCTTTTCCATTTCTCATGATTTGGAGGCTATTTACTACTTGTATAATTAAACATTAGCAAGCACCTCCTTTCCATTCTCCTCCTTGTGCCCTAGTCCAATTCCTTCTAACTCTGCTAGTCATATTTCCCTGTAATCCTGTTTGGAATTACTTCTCTTCTGATCTTATGGTTGGTTAGCTCATATTTGTTAAACATGGCATGCAAAGAATATGAATCATAATTTGACACTTTAGAAATTAGATCCTTTCAAAGCAAGTCCTGTAATTTGGAGAAAAAATTTTAACAGTTCATTCATTTCCTCTTAAATTAGCCAAAAACGTGCAACACTTTTTAGACAGTTATACATGATTATGAGATTAACCATTCTATTATCTGAACTAGAGTAAAAATATAAAAATAATCAGCATACCAATTTTCACAAATATGTTTGCACACAGAATTCTATTCCCTTGCCCTCGATGAGCAGAGTTAATTACACATATTTGAGTTCAACCTGAAAGCAGCCTAATTTACCAGAAAGTTGGAGACTGCCGGTATGGGAGTTTTATTCTTGTACTATTAATGAAGCTTAGCATCTATTTCTAATCTTCTATGCTTTTGTATGTTAATTTTCACAAAGTAATTTAGTGTTTATTTTTAATAAGGATATTTTATGTTATCCTTTGAAAGATACCTATGAATCGTAACAACTAAAATAAGATGTACAACCAATTCATTGATGCCTTATTTCGTTCATTTCTGGGAGCATTTTATACCCCGGATGGGCCAAGGTAGCTGCCCTTGTGGTCTTATTGATGTCTCTGCTGCCATCACTCTCTGGCTAGTTCTTCTTTGGTGCTTGTAACTCTCACAAGTCTTGAGTCAGCAGAGTGTATTGAGTTGGACTCATGCTGAGGTTTGCCAGATGTGGAGTCCAGCCTCCTCTGTGTTGTTCGCTGCACTCTAACGCTGTCTCAGCATCTTCCCAAGGAAACCGCTCTACGACTGGCATCATATCTACATCAGAAGAATGGTTAGAAGGTTTAAGTGGTGTCAGATTTTAGATTTTATTAGCCACTAAGAAGCATAACAATTAATATAAATACAATGAGCCATGCTTTCTGGCCAAATCCTTTATAGCTGTAGTCAGGTCCACAATCTTGCAATGAGAAGGGGGAGGTTTAAAGCCTCCTTACGCTTCTTACTGTTCCTGTGGCTGTTTGTTTAATTTCCCCACATCTCACTTTCTTCATTTGGAAATGAGGAAAAATGGTCATTTGTCGTAAGGTTATTTGGTGGGTTAAATGAGATAAATGTGTGTAAAAGACTTAGAACTCCCTTGGATCACAGGAGGCTCTGTTATTAGAATAACTCTTTTTGCTTTTGAGAGAGAGTCTTACTGTGTAGATCAGGCTGGCCCTGAACTCATTATGTACAGCCCAGACTGGCCTTGAACTAATGGCGATCTCTTGCCTCAGCCTCCCCAGTGCTGGGATTACAGGCCTGCTCCACCAACACCACAGCCAGCTAGAATAACTCTTAGGGGTTTATCCTGTACTCAGCCCCAGTGAGGATATAAGATGCCTATAAAAGCAGTTATTTCTGGGCCCCTACTGTTTGAGACAAACTTCAACTACAGAATCTATCCTCGATTATTTCTGATTTAAAACAAAATCCTACAAGGACAAAAATAGCTACACTGAGCAGGAAAAAATGTGAAAATTTGAGAAGATAGTTATAGAAATCTTCCTTAACCTGTAAAAGTCTAGATTTTTTAATCATTTATTTGCTAATTTTATGCAGATATTTCAACTTTATTCTTCCCTGGGTAACTTTGACTTTAACTGAATGATAGTTGTAGGTCAGGGAAGGTCAGGTTGAGCAGGATATAAATGTGAAGACAGAATACACTGTGGACGACATAAGCAAAAACTATTTACAACTATGCAAATTAGGACCCTCTCAGGCATGTCCCTTTGGTGTACCTATGTATATGATATATATGTAATATAACAAATATATATATAATTTATATAACATATGTATATAATATTTTTGTCATATTTATTTTATGAAAAACTTCACTTTTGGAAACTTTTTGAAGAAAAGTTGCAAAGCATACACAGAATCTGTTTCCCTTTTGTCTCACTTTCCCCAGTGTTAACAAAAATCACAGTTAATTTGTAAATACTAAGAAATTAGTTTTGTCATAATACTATTGTCTTGGTCACATTTTTATATTTCTTTTTTTCTTTTTCTTTTTTCTTGGTACTGGGAATCAAACTCAGCACCTTGCACTTGCCAGGCAGGCGCTTGTGCCGCTGAGCTAAATCCCGGCCCCTTGGTCACTTTTTTACGGCTGGGAGAAAATGCCTGACACCTTCAGTGTAAAGAAGGAAAGGTTTGCTGAGAATTTAATAGTATTTCCATTAATATCCCTTTTCTGTGTGAAGATCCAGTCACTGATATAACAATGCATTGGATCAATCATCTTGTCTTCTTACTCTCTTCTAGACAGGGAAAGGTTCTTTTTCTTCTTTGAAAAGTTGAAAGAGTGAACTGCATATTTTCTAGAATGTTCGCCAATCTGTATTTACCTAAGAATTAGAAGGGGGTGACAGGTTTGAGAGAAGAATAACAAAGAGAAGAGATCCTTCCTTATCACACCACATCAAGGGACCCACGGCGTCAGTGGTAACGTGAAGCTGTCCACTGGTTTAGGTGGCCGGGTAGTTGACATTATTACCTGTAAAATTCAGCCCATTCTTAGTGGGCTATAGTTTTATTACATAATAAATAGTTATTTCCCTGAAAATATTTCAACTGATGTTTCACTATTTGCTGCAGAGTGGAAGACAGAGAAAACTGCAGTGTACTTATTAGTCTTGATCTTGGAAGCAAATATTGTTGACACGTTCTTCGCTGGCAAAACTAATGGGGTTCATTTACAATACACAAATTGTACTGTAGTGTGAGTGTAATCCAATATAATGATGGCTTACTATGGGAGGTAATGTGCCTATTCTTCGTATTTAACTACATGAAAACACTCAGTATAAAGAGGTACATATTTGGTATATCAGACCGGTAGGGGTGAAATTTTTAAAAAATAGTGCAAAGATTGAGCCATCATGTTCACCTTATTTCTGTATAAGGCAGCTATAAAAGTCATACTTTTAATTAGCTAAGTTATTTTACCATAAAGGAGGTAATGCATAGTGTATCAGTAAGGCTCTCTTCTCCACAACCCATGCTTTCATCCTCCATGAAACCAAACTTTTCAGGTCTCCTTCTTATTTGTTCAGTTTAAAAAGAAAAATCATATGCCTGACTTTCTTAGCTTTTGTAGGAAAAATCAAGCCTAAGCATGTTATTGCTATCTGTTATATGTTAGGATCAGGCACAGCCACATAAACATGTTTTCTAACATATCAGACAATAAATCTTCATTTCCAAAATTACATTGAAAATGTTTTTTTCCCCGTTTACTGAAAGAAAATACAAAAGTCATAGTTGAAAATCTTGTTGAAGGGCAAAAGTGCATGAGCCTCTTTGGCAGCCTTAATTAGTGACCTTGTAATTGGGCATCATGTCAGTTGTCGTGTAGTTGGCACCATTCACTGAGAACATATCTAAACCCCTGTTCTTTTTCTCTCTCTCAAACACTGTCGTTCATTTGGGTGACAATTCATGCATAGTATAATAGCCCTGGGGTGCAATTAATTTTAGCAGTTGCACAACTTAGTAAGAAAAAAAAGCAGAGCTGGTATCACGTGTGCCTTGAAGGTCAGATGATGCCACAATTTGCACCTTTGTTGCGAGACATGAAAATTAGCAATTAACATAAATATATTGATTAACATATGGATAGTTTAGCTTGATGCAGTAATGAAGCTAATCATACTTTACTGCTTATAATCATTCTATTTTCAATACTGCAACATATTATAATTCTATGGAAAGAGGTAAATATTCAGATAAATATTAGATTAGTAAAGTTTGTTGTATGAACTATGTAGTAGAGGAAAATAAGATGGATCTCTCTTCTAGGAAGTTTTAAAAGCAATGGTATAGTTCGGTTTACTTGGTCTTGCATGTTGTATCACTCATACAGTTGTACAGTTTCTGTTCCTTTTGTACCTATGATTCTTCCATCTTTTCCATAATTGCTGCCACTGTCTACATTTAAACTTTTAATATATTTCCTTTTGACAATTCTTATCATCTCATGTCTGGACTAATTTCTATTTGTCCTTCAAGAACTGCCAAATGAATGTTGGCCCCTGTTATAATTTTCGGATACTGTAGTAGTCAGCTCTCTGTTAGCATATCAAAGTATCTGAGATAATTAGCTTATGAAGAGCAAAGACTGTTTTGGTTCATGTCCTCTGTTTTCTAGTTCTGGATGTAGGGGTCCATTTCTTTGGGTCTTTGATGAGGCAGAACGTCGTAGTAAGGGTGTGTGATGGAGCAAACTGCTTGCCTCATAAATTGGAAGCAAAGCAAAGAAATAAGACGAAGAAAGCAGTAGAGCCCCATCGTCTTCCTCAAGGGCAACTTCAGCACTCTAGGCTCCCACAAGGCACCTCTTTCTAAAGGTCCCAGCACCTACCCAAGGCACCACCATAGAGATCAAGCCTTTCACACACTGAGATTTGGGAGCACTTGTCTAAACAGTTGTGGGTACCGACCCAAAATCTGACTTTTGGTTAATGTGATTCTAATAATTAAGTTGTTCAAATACACCTGTGGTTTACTAGATCATTTTTCTCTTAACCTTATGAGTGAGGGGTACTTTTGTGGTGAGTACAGTACACAGATTTTTAAACCACTACTATTTAGGTTGTAGCTAACTTCTATTGAGCACTTGCTGTGTTCCAATTATTGTTCACTGAACTCTCTCCACGGCTTCATCAGGAAGTCGGAGTTGCCATTTCTATTTTCTGAGACACAGAATCCAAACCATGCAGAGATTAATTTGCCAAAAGATCTTGACATTATAACAAATGGGAGTGGAATTTGTACTTACACTATGTCAATGAGAAGCTCACAGGCCTTCTGCCAAATGTAGAGGAAGAAGGATGGCAAGTAATGGAAAATTCTAGATGTCACCATTTGGTCCTTTCTTCTCTATAAACATTTGCCATCCTGGGCATCATGAATAAACTCTTCTTTTGGTATTTGGCTACCAGAGATTTTCTGTTTAGATAGTGTCTTTCATTTTTCCTTGTTAGTTGAAAACTGAAGGGGGGGGGCATTATCTGATGTCTACCAGCATAAATAAGCATAGGTCACTTGGCAGAAAAAGCAAACGACAAGTGTAACTTTAAGGCTAACGTCTGTCACTGTGGTACACTGTGTAACAGAGATGTTACATGCACCATTTAACTTAAGTAAACAGACGCTGCAGCTCCTCTTTTCCTCTTGAGGGTTATCTGTAAGTATTGGAGTTGGAAAATCAAATCTGAGACTGAAAAGAAAAGATACAGAAAGACTCATTGGAAAGAATGAATGATCAAGCTGTGACTCAGTGATCTAGTAGTTATGCATTTCTCTAGTAGATGGCATCCCCACTCCACTTGTTAATCTTACTAATTGAAAGTCATGGGATGTTCCCTAAAGCTATCAGTCTAGATTCTCTTTATTCTTTTCAGTTAATCTGTCAAGTGGTGGTGCCAAATAAAACATCTGGCTCTTTAGAAGAGAACTAATTGGAAGAGATTAAGATTGCACAACTTCTGTTGAGGAGGCACTACTGCCTGTGCTGGACTGTTTGGGACAAACAAAGTAATTTTCAATGCAGTGGCCTGTATAGTAGTTGTTTCTTTCTTTTCCTTCCTTCCTTCCTCCTTCTCTTTCTGTTCCTTTTTTCCTTCCTTCCTTCCTTCCTTCCTTCCTTCCTTCCTTCCTTCCTTCCTTCCTTCTTTCTTTCTTTCTTTCTTTCTTAAAATTCTGGAAGGGAGAATAGAAACATTAAGAAGAGGCCATATAAAAGAGGACAGTAAAAGGTAGAATAGACTTGTTGACACAGTGTGCCACGTGGCTGTCCATTGATTATATGGAGCGCTCAAATGCTGGATAATTTTCAGGTCACACAACTGGTAGAGTAAGGGACAAGAAGTTGAGCTTAGGTTATGACAGCTAAGGCTTGAGGTCTTCATCATTATAATAGCCCCAGTCTTAGCTTACAGGTAGTAGAACCTTTGGGAATTTTCAGGATATGGAACACTGTACAATTTCTCAAAGGTCACATTTGGCTAGGTGTTTTGTATGTATGTTTTCATTCTTACCTCTACTTTTTTATTTTATTACCATTGTATAAAGAACAAAGCTAAGATAAAAAGAAATCAAAGATTTAAAAATTTGCCTGTGTTGTTTCAATTGAGTAATATCAAAGCCAAAAATTTGATCTCAAGAACTTATTCAAGCTTTTTCTTCTGCCATCAATAAAACAATATTGTAAAGTCTTTTAGTCTAGATAATCTGTGCTGTACAAGTTCTAACACAGGAGACTTGGTATGGGACTTAACTCAAACACATGTTCTATTTAGTTCAACTCTGACAACTTTCTTTTACTATTAATTACCTTATAATTGCTTATTTGCCTGTATCTAATTAGTGGGAAATATAGAAACAAAATGCTAACGGTAAACACCACTTCCATGGGCCTGAGCTATTCAGAAATTTTCCTTTGGTCATTGTAGGAATAAATCCAAACTAACACAAATTAGACTTAACTAATTTTCATCTTACTTAAAGAACAACAAATTGCTATATCATTGCAAACATGAGAAACAATTATCTGTCTTTGATAGAGGAAATACAATGGAATATATTTGTTCATTTAATTAATGATGCTATGAATAGTTAACATCAGAATTCGTCAATAAAAAAGGTAACATACAGAATTATTGTCTCCAAAATAAAATAAACAACCAGTGAACCCAGGTGTGTTTCACATCAGAGTATGCAGCATTTGATGGTTCTGCAGTAATATGCACACAGGAAGATACTTTAACTTACATGCAATATATATTTTTTTCTAACTAGTTTCAGAAGAACTCAAGCAATACATGTACCTCTATAAAAGTGAAACATTAACATAAGTATATTATAATTATGGAATCAAATTTCTTTATCATTTTTAAGCAAACATTAGAAGCATTATAAACTCATTCAAGCATTTGGATAACACCTTTCACAGTGGTACTTATGGTAGTTTCTTTATCTGGATGTTATGTTAGACAAATAAGTAATTGAGCAACAGGAAAATTATAACCTTGGCTCTAAATCAAAACTACTTTCAACATCACCTGTTAATTTTTAAATATGTGCCGTCTTTCACTATCTCTTTAATTATGTGCATAATATTGTCGCTTTGGCTAGTATGTCTTTGTAAAGTGTTTCAATAATCTATGTTTGCCAAGAAACTTCTATTATATATTGAGTAAAATAATAGTGACGTGATATTTAAATAAATCGTAGAATCAAAGTGTGATGAATCCTGACTCTGTAGTAGATGTGTGTGAATTTACTTTGAATCAGTGCCTCCCTCAGTTTATGGCCTAATTTGTACAATGGGATAAAAATAGCAGATGACTGAAATGAGTGTTGCGAGGATTAAGTTAGCATCTATAAAATATTTGCTGCCTGCTCTGTAACAGTGATCTGTAAAGGTGAGGGTAAAGACTGGATCCCTGCAACGAAAAGGTGGTCTACTTCTCTGAACATCGAGGGACAAGGGAATAAAACTTGGGTGAAATTGTACCATTAAATGTTATAAAAATATCCTATAGTCCACTTCTTCATCATAGATAGCAAGAAAAAGATTAGACATGAGCTGAAATTCTTTGGCATTATCATAGTAAGAAGAAAACTTTTACCAATATCTGACTACTATTGTGAATCAGAGCTGACAATCAAAAATTAAATTAAAAACAAAAAATAAACAGTGCTTGGTATTGGAGTCTGGTACCAAAGTGTCTCTGCCTTTCAGTCATGAGAGAATGTTATCAGCCCCAGTTTGCTTTGGGGTAGGAAGGTTTTGCCAAATCAAGAGTAGTGATCAGATAATGCTTTGAACTACTTGCCATATAGATCTAAGCAATGGTCAGCCGTGTATTAGCCACTGAAAGATTGATTGTGAAAAAAATGCCCCCAAAGAGTTTTAAACACTTGAAACTAGATCTAGAGTTAGCCAGATAATGCCTGTAATTACTGTTAAACTATTTAGGCCAAGGGAAAATGATGTGGTATACATCTTTCAGTTAGTAAAAACAGTCTAAATCAAGAGGCAATTTATATGAAACAAGAGAAGCATGCATGTAATTTTAAACCTAAGGCTGTGGGTTACCAGTGTAGCATTGTGGCTTTTTGGTTGGCTGTGATACTTCTCATATCTAGTGTTTTCTACCTAGTCTTCAGTGATTGCTACCAAGGCATCCATTTCATTTCAGCCCATTAATTTGTCACATTATTATTAAGTGCAGTCATGATATCATACAGTGCATCTTCTGCACTCAGACAATGAGCTTCTCTCTCCTTCTTTTCTCTGAGGCTTTCTCCACTAGAACTTTCTCCCTCCTGCTTCCCCCTTGCAATGCACAGAGGGCCCTCCTGGGCTCAGGTTTTAAAATTAGAAAAATTTGTGTGGATGCTGACTCCTTCATTTACTACTCAGTAACAGTAGAGAAGGTTGGATGACTTTGTGACTTAATTTCTTCAACTTTAAATGAAACTAGTCATAGATCCTGACTAGTCATAGAGAAATCCATAGTTTCTAGAACTTTCATAAAGATGACATGAGCAAACACAAGCAAAGTGCATAAAAGCATGCTTAGTTCAGAGTAGGTGCTCAATAAATAGTTAACGATTGTTTTGGTCAAACACATTCTTCTGAGGCCTTCAAAAAAGAATATTTTGTATTTTAATTTACAGGCTTGTATGGAGATCTACAACACTGAACTGAGGGAACGAAATTAGTTGCTTTTGTAGGGCTGTGTGCTTGCATTTGTTTGGAGGATGAATTAATTCCCCAAAAGTTCCTGGCTTGCAGTTAAGTATTTGATAATATTGGTAATTTCTTCATAATTGCTATCATAAATCTAAGAAATATTTCAGGAATTCTGGTAAAATATTTTTTTTCCTGCAAGATACTTTTCCTTCATATTTTTATCATTGTTTTCTACATCTCTCAAGATTATATTTATGAGAAAACATGTTTGACTGTTCCTATGCCCTTCAATGTCATAATCATGTTTACTATGAGAACCAACTGCATTATTAAATGATCTTTTGATTCTTAATTTCCTGAGAGGAGATTCAGATATTTTAGACATATTTTATTCTCCTTTTGTAGCACTTAAGAGAGGTTGAACAGATAATCAACCTCTTTATTGAAGATTGACCCTCTGAATAAACATACATCCACATGCACTAACACAGTGCTACAATAAAATTTGAATTTGAGTGGGACACATATTTTTACTTTTAATATTTAATTGTTATCACTTTCCAAAGTTAATTACTATTAGAATCTAGGTTTGAAATATTAGGCTTTAAAAATTAATGGTGATATTAAATAACACAAAACACCTCAAAATAATCATGTAGAGCATGTTTTTGTCTCCTAGTAGACTTCTGTAGACAGTGTATAAAAGAAATCACGTGGAGAAACTGGTAAAATTCTAACAACTGGAATTTAGTTAATATTTCTGTCCCAGGGCTGGCTTCCTTTTGACAAAGGAGACATGCAAATGTAATGTAGTAACAGGTGGAGAAATTAAAACTGGGAAAGGGAACATACAGACAATCTCTGTACTACATTTGCAGCATTTCAGCAGTGGAAAAATATTTCTAAACAAAAACTTATTTTTGAAAAGACTAAGAAAAATCAATATTGTTATCTATAAAAGTAAATACAAATAAGGCAAATGTTAAAATATGAAAATAATCAGTAAGTTTCCAGAGGCATGCTCATTTAATAAAGTATTATGCAGTCGTTTAAAAAATTATTATCCTAAAAAATAAGCCGAATGTAAAATGTTTTGATACTGCAGGTGATGGGAAAAGAGATTTACACAACAATATATTTGTCATATGATTAAAATCATAAAAATATAACTAAAGCAAGTCCATCAAAATGGTCATACTGGGGCAATTGAATTCTGTTCATTCTTTTTCTATTTATCACAGTTTTCTAAATTTCTGTCACTTTTATTTTGGATAATTTTTGAAGGTGAAATATGTGCTCTAATGACTGAATTTACTATTAGGTATGTGCATTAAGCTATGTGAAAGGAAGCAAGATATGAAACATGACGCTCCAAATTTTCCTGGAAAATTTTGTTTTTCATTCCCTGTGTTTGTGAGACAAGGTTTCTGTTGTCCAGGCTGGCCTGGAAATCACAGTGTGCCCTCTTCTGCCTCTGAGTCTCTAAGATTACAGTATGTGCTATTGTGCATAGTAGGGGAGAGATTTTACCCAACAATTCTGGTTTTCTTACAGGTAACCTATTTGGTCAAGTGCCTAGTCACTATCCCCAGGTACTGAATTTACTTCGTGCTCCCTGTCAATCATAAGTGTGCTCATCTTCCAAAATTAATCTCACACCCAAGGAAGTACTTTCCCTGCATTTACGTGGATGCTCTGGAACATCTTTGCCAGTCTTGTCCTCTGGACACATGTGCAGAGGAAGAGACAGAGCCCAAAGGAACGTGTGCAAATTCAAAATACTGCTTTGGTGTGAGCACCCAAAGAGCAAATTGCTGCTAAAAATCAAGGACAACCAAAGCAAAAGGCTCACCGTGGTTCTGGAAATGACCTTGACATAGTTGTGATAGTTTTACTCTTTCCTTGAGCGTATGTGTTCTGGCCTTCCTGACAGTAGCAATTTGGGGTCCATCTGGGCCCTGGATTCTATTCATTACATGACTTCAGGTCAACTGACAATCTCTCATTTTGCAACCAGAGACTTTATCTCAAGTTCAGTTTTGAGCATGTCATTTGATAATTTAACTTTCCCATTGCAATTTTTACCATTTGAATAATTTTATTTGAAACAGTAAGAAATTAGTAGAAGCTATTTTAAAAATAACACAATTTTGATAATGGACAGTTCATTGTGCTCTGCTTTATATGTATAAGTACTATATATATTATTTTAATCATGTAGTTGAAATTGTATTAGAGTACTGGAAACAAACACTGCTTCAAAGTAAAACAGTATTTTGGGGAATTACTTTTTACTGACAAAACTTTTTCATGACTTTAAGGCACTTAATTGGAAATGTTTCAATAGTAAAAAAGAGGTATGGCTCTGATGTGTATAAGGAAAATTTTGACAGAAAGAGACCTTAGAATTCTTCTATTCCTCAGAACTGAAGGAAGACATATATTTGGAAGCAAATAAATAATCCATTGGACTATGTCCACCATCAAATGATAGGCAAGATTCATCCTTGCAAAGCATGATGGTAGGTCATTTCTTGCTTGGAGGCATTCCATCTATAAAAATGAAAAAGTTGCATTGAATCTTCTGTCAATATTTGGATAGAATTTGGATAAGAGTCAGACAGCAGAAATCTTCCCTGAAGCCCCTCACTCCATTTTCAATGGAGAAAAATCTTTGATCAGAAATCACTACTTAAAAAGGGTGTGTGTGAAGAGATCCTTGGAAGATTTTCAACATTTGATGAGATAGCTCCTTGGATGATTTTCAAGACCTGGAGGGGTCCGTAATGAAGAACCATGCTGCTTCCATTAGTGTATTTTTCCTCTTCGTGTTTGCAGACAAAGCTGAGAATCTGTCCAATTTCTTGTCTGGCTAAGGTAGTCTTTACTTTAATAGAAAGGCTAGTTGACTTGGCATATTTACAAATGAGAAAAGCAAACCAGAGCAAGTAACATTTAGATAATTCTCGTAGCCAATAGGTGGTAACTGTGTATGAGACAGCTCCACCCCGCCCCCCCAGCAGTCTACCAAAAGGAGTAAAATATTCTGAGAATGATATAAAACTATGTCTGGTTTTACAGCTGTTAATCATGAGGTGATTTTATAGTCACGTTGTAAAACAAAGGTACTTAAGAGATCATGTGTTTTTAAAAAGATAATTATATCCTTATATAGTGTACACAATCTACTTAATATGTCATTTTTCTTTCCAATGTTTGCAATATACTTAATTATGAATGAGGTTGATGAACAGGTATTAGTTTGGGGAATTTTACCAACAATTATTGATTTATTTTTAATTTAAAAACCAGAATGTTTTTATCTTAATACCAGACTTCACTGTCCCTAAAAACGGTAAATGTAATCCCACAAAATGTACCAGATACATTTAGGGATAACTGTATCAATGTTTAGAACACTATATTTCTTAGTACAACCTGATAAGTTTGTTTTATCTACATTTTTTATGGATATTTCCTCATTAATAACAATGGATATTTCCTCACTAACTAGAGGAAAGTGGATATTTTCCTCATTAATAACAATAAAAGAAAAATCATCCTCTAGAACTAAGATAAAGAATATAAATGAAAAAAGTAATATTTAAAGCTGTATGACGTGACAATTGACATAAAATTAAGTGTTCGTTATTATTTTGTGATCTATATATATCTCAAATGCTTTAATTTATGTTTGTAAATGGCTGCTTAAAATATAAAATTTAAAATGAAATTTTTTCAGGCCTAGTTCCTAAATTCCCGTTATCACCCAAGGCTGAAATATTTAGTTTCAGCCATATGATCAGAATTAAGCACATATACATGAATGATTTACCATAGAAAGGAAAGAATTTGTTCAATGTTATGAAGTCATATATTCAAGGGAGAGGAGAAGTCTAAACTATAAAGGATCAAAATGTCCTTTATTCCAAGGAGTGTTTCTTTTATACTCTGCTCAAAGCAATCATCTGCACAGAGCCTCTTTAATGCTATTGTTGAACATGCTTGCACAGGGTTGGGTCCTGTGCAGGGCAGGAAGTTCCGTTGTGGCTCTGAGCACAACTCTGCTTTGGAAGGCAGGCTGAGTGAAACCTCTCAATGTAAAATAGTCTTTGTAGGTTCCAAAAAGTAACAAAACACTTCAAAATTATTGTTCACTTACAAAGGATCTCTGGGTTCTCTTTAACAGAAATTAAACACCAGCTTCCACAATTTTTTTTTAAATTTAGGTAAGTCACTCATTCAAAAAATGAATAATAGTATTTCTACTGCCTATACTTTCTTGCAATGGCTCCCATCCTGGTTTTGCTAGTAGAATGAGAATCATTACACTGAGAAACAAAAAAGGGGGAAAAAAAGAAAACTACACTGCAGTAGAAATTATTGTTTTACGTTGTCTGGCTCATTGGTGGGTGGCAATGGAATATTCCTTTAGCCTGTGGCACAGACGGACATTTCTGGATAATATTCTGCCCCCTTGTAGTGGAACGTGATGTACATTTTGATTCCCTGGCATGCCTACACTCACACCCATCTGTTAATATGGCATTATTCCTGAAAAAAAAAAAAAAACTAAAGTGATTTGCCAAGTTCCAGAAGTCCTAGGTGTCTGGCATATGTATACATTTCTAAAGGTAGCTTCCAGATTTAAAAAAAAAATAAAAAGATTAAGAGAGTTTGGCTTAGGGTGCTTTCTCCTGGGACATAAAATCTTTGGGGGGGCCATTATAAAAAGTTGCACCATTAATATATGAATACAGACACAAGTACCTTTTCCTATCTTTGACATTTGGAAACTAGCATGTAAAAAAATTCCATTGTGATCTAGACTGAAAGATGATTCATTTTTAAGTATAAGCAATTCACTTACATCACAGATCCTCTCTTTCATAGATACCTATATTTTTTGAAGTTTTATTTTTATCAGTGCACCAAGTATTCCCTAAGATCATTTATTGGAGAGTAGAACCTCTTGGAGGACTGCTGCGACCAGTGTAGTGATGGAAATCCATACCCTATGAACTTAACAAGATAGTGTTGATTGTCTGAGGTTAGAAGCCAGAAATGGCTCAAGTTAAAGTCAAAGGATGAAAATCCCATAGAGCTCGGGAGCCCACAGGGGGCGGTTGGATAATTTGGTTACTGAAGAGAAGACAACCCGTTGCTTAGCTACAGGATTCTGGGTGGCAGCTCTTTTCCTTCTCACATTTCCTGGTGTTTTGTTTTTGTAAATATAGTTTCTCGCAAATGAGAATATCTGCATTCAGATGTCCACAATGCAATTGTTTTGATCTGTAAAATGACACAGTATTAGAAGAGGAAAAATACTGAGAGTAGTAAAATTTGGAGAGGAATTTTTCCCTTGTGCTTTTAAGTAAATCAAGTAATAAAAAAAATAGAAACTTAGGATTTTGATATTTACTTTGCAACAGGCAAGATGGCGATTACAGCACTGGAACGAAAATATCTCATATGTTTTTAAGAATAACTACTGAAAACAAAAACATCCTGTGCATATACTGAAAATATCAATATCCAGTGTACCTGAAAAGATATTTTCCAAAAAAAGTAAAAAGATTTATATAATATTTATGTACATCATTGGTACATTTCTTCTTTGAGAACATTTGAGTTAAAGTAATTTCACTTTGGACAAATCACTTTTTTTTTTTTTTTTTGTGGTACTGGGGATCGAACTCAGGACCCTGTGCTTGCTAGGCAAGCGCTTACTCCACTGAGCTATATCCCTAGCCCCTTGGACAAATCACTTTGGATATGTTGGATACTGTATCAAATTTCTTAGAAAGGAAGACAAATGTTTAAACTATAGTAATATGCTATAATTACCATATCATAGTCCATAAAGTTAATCATTGTGATAGTTATATTCAATATGTCTATTTCATAGTATAAAAGGTTATCAAATCAGTTGAATTAAAATACCAAGGAATTTTTAATATAATTCCATGAGAAAAATGCCTGCCTATGTTTAGGAAATTGTTGGAAATACAGTTCAGAAATCAGTGTACAAGTTTATAAAGCTTATGCGTCTATATAATTATTAAGGAAATGTCAAAGGGATCAGTAGTTTCTGGGGAAATCTAAGGGCTAAAAATCCAACATTGTTGGAATCTTTTTACTACTATCAGAGAAATATGGCACAGGGTAAAGAACATTAAACCAAAAGTGAAGGGTATTACTGTTGGCTAAGAAAGCCAGCAAGGCTTTGCCTGAGGGACTTCAGTTATGACACAAGAATATAGTTACATCTTCTAAATCCACCAGATTTTGAAGTTATTTTGGTTGTTAAAAAGAAATTTCCAATCTTAGGGAAATTAAAAAACTCTTAGTTAATAATTAACCTTTAGATAGACAAGCAGACCTTGAAAACGTGAGGATGAGAATGAATGAATTGGAGACCTAAAAATCTCATGCTGTTATGTTGACATAAAAGTGTCCCTTCCTCAGACAGGATGCTGAGAAGATGCCCTGGGAAACTAAGACAAAACTAAAAGGATCTGCCAGAGAAATGAGCCCTACCGTGGACTTTGAAATGTATGATTCGTGAGGTGAGGGATGATGATGGATATTCTGTAGGAAAAATAGTAAAAATAAAAATTTAAACACTCTTCCACTATAATCTTTTTCTTTTAAACTGTTAAAATATGTTCTAATTTCAAGACTATACAACAATTAAACATAGAGATAAATGGACAATCAAGAAACTAATTTAATAGCATTCTTTGAGAGAGTCTAGATGTTCAGAGAGGTGAGTGTAATTTCGATGTATTCAGTGTCATTTTATTTCTACAGAACTTACAGAAAAGAAAAAATGTAGCAGAATACACACCAAAACTTCTGTTTTACACTCTATGACATGGTTTTACATTATTATTTTAGTTACCAGTGTTTTCTAAATACCCCAAATTATATCTGCTACTTTTGTAATGAGAAAAAAACTCTATCTTTAAATTTTAAAAAGTAGGGTTCTACATCATATGCATAGGCTGTTGCCCAAATATAGTAAAGTCTTGAACCTAGATGGTTAACTTTGGAATAATTTTTTTTTTCAAATGGGGAACATACAGGAAGAAAGAAAAGAGTTCTTTCAGCAGAATCATATTTACAATGAGAGTTAAGAATAAATCTAAGCCCAGTAGTGGTAGTTAGAGGTCAGCATGTCACGCTTACTTTGGTAGAAGCCAGAGCCAGTGTTCCAAAAGTCCAAAGACAGCAGGGAAAAACTATCTCTGAAAGAAAACATAAAGGAAAAGGACAGTGGTTGAGATGGACTTGGACAGTTGAGCAATAGCATAAGGATAGTATGATAAACGCCAAGTATATGTTATTCAATCACATTATACCAGTACTCTGAATGTTCGGTGCCTTGTGCTTTTTTTCTTTCTCCTTTTTACCATAAACATTTAAATTTGACCAGATTCTTTAAAGGCAGTGATATCAGCATCTGTATCTTGCTACACAGTAACCACTTTTGTACTTGTTCCTGTGATTAAGAAGTATGGAAGCCTAAAGTGCACTATATCAAAGCTAGGTTACATTTTCTTGTGTTATGAACATTTGTAATGCACACTTCTTGTCATTTAATGTGCTGTAGTACATTTGGATAACTAATGGAAGATGTACAGCTCATAGCACAACTTGTTACTCTTTAGCTATTTCTACAAATTTTGTGTGGGGGTGATTTGTGTTGAAAAATATTTATGAATAATGAGTTTATCTTTTCTTCCTGTCTAGCTCACACTTTAATGCAGGCATTGTTCAAATTACCTGCAAATTTAGTGAATACCTTCTTAATTTTAAAGAGAATAAAAAAATAAAAATGATACAGAATTTCAAAACAAGAAGATAGGAAATTAACAATGATTATTATATTGCATATTGTTATCTTCAAAGTAGTTGAGCAGATGATCAGATGATCAGATGTAGACATATAAAAATGATCAAACAATATAAACATTAACTGTTCTTTTCAATAAAGTAGTAGAAATTAGTAGTACAATTATCTTAGCTATGCATGTGTGTATATATACACATTTCCCCCCTTCCTTCTTTCCTTCTTTCCCCCATCTCAGTTCTTTCCTTTTGAGCAGTTTCTTTCCCTTTCATAATATCTATTGTACCTTTTGGATCTAATTTACTCTTTCAGTTTCTCACACTAGGGAGACAATACGATGTTTACATGTGAGTCTGATTTATTTGCTTATGAATATGGTCTCTAGTTGCCTCCATTTACTTATAAAAGCCTCAATTATATCTTTCTTTATAGCTGAGTAATACTCCATTGTATAAAATTATCATACATTTTTTACAACCATTATAAAAATATTAAACCTGGTGGGGAAATGACAGATTGTTTTCTGAGTTACTTCCTCCAGACAAGAATATTAGGTGCAAGACTTTTCCAGTATATTTGTCAAAATTCTATTTTTTATTTTCTCTTTTGTATTAATACTACTGAAAATCACTCTAAAAGTAAGTCTTGACATTTTTAGTACAATATATGATTTAATGCCATTTCATTAATAGGTTAATGACATGATTTTCATGTTTAAAATACATAAAACAAAAAATGTAAGGAATTCATAATTTATAAACACTGATTCCATAAGAGTTTAGCATGAGAAGTATTACTTTTAGTTTATAAGACTTTATTTAAGAATTGTTAAACTATAGAAAACAGTTAAATTTATGGTGTTAGACCTATAAATGAGATTCTCTTTAAGTAGTCAATAAGGACTATGCATTTAATAGGTTTATTTAAAGCCAATTTATAGGCTATAATCAGTAAGAATCAAAATCATAATATATCTATGTAGAAAGAAACAATAAAGTGGTATTTGAAGGGCGAGGGTAAAACAGGTATTGAACTAGGAGGGTAATGCAGGGCATTTTTCACCCCCTAATTCCCCACAGAGCCTTTGGGAAGATCTGAGCGCTGTGCTGGGCAAACATCGTCACTTTTTGGTTTATTCCTTCAAGAATCTTCATTATTTTTCTCTTAGTTACTTGCTCCCCTACACTTTCCTCTCTTTCATTTCTTTCCTGGGGTAAGACAGATATGTCCCAGACCCTGAAATCTGCCTCCATTATTTAAAAACTTCAAATACAGGAAAAGCGGCAAAAATTTTAAAAATAATCAAGAAAAATTTCTGCATTTACCCAAACCCAGAAACAAATATAACTATTAGTTAACAGTTCTCATCATTCTAAAGTAGAAACGCTATCACTAGAAAAGCCTGTTCTAACCATGCAGGTGAAGCTATAACGAGATAGCCACACCCACTCAGGCTGGGACAAGTAATTTTGGCAGATAACAGGATTCTGACCCCAACTTATTTACACCCCACTCTTCCACAGCAGCACAACACAATTAAGAGGTTTTAATCAACATGCAAAGGTTCTTTCCAAATCCAAACAGCTGGTCTGAATAATTTATTCACTTTTTATTTAAACAATCTGTTTTCATTTTTTCCTCATGTATTGTTTCCATTCTGACAGCTACAGTGTCTCATCTCCAAGTTGAAAAACATGAGCCTGAATTTGAAGTTTGACATGAAATAAGTGTTTGTAAAAAATGAGAAGCAATTAAACATTATTAAAGTAAAGGTGAAATTAAATGTCTATCAAGTTCTAGTATTATTCAGGACACACCACACACGCGCGCACACACACACACACACACACACACACACACACACACACTGAAAAGACTAATGGCTCATTTGCCTTATGTTCCAGCACAAGGTATGTATTTTTACTTTTCTAACTTTTTCAATAGCTAAGGTGATGAGCAAAAGGTAGGAGGCTCAATGATAGGAAGGTATATAGCTTATTCTGAATTAGTTCCGAAGAAAAATGCAGCTATTTGCATGAGAAGTTGCGAAGAACCTTGAGCAACACATTGAATGTAGCTCCCCTGGACATCTGGTGGTTTTAAGGATCATGGTGCTTGGGGTGTAGTAAGAGTCTAGTGTCATGACGGCCAATCCACTAGAGTGAATCACTGTGCCTCCTTCACCATTATTTCAAGTGGATAATTCATTCTTCGCTTTTCCTCTGAGAACATATTGATGAGGGGCTGGACAAGCAAAGCATAGCAACAAGGCTGCTTTGCACTTGACTGAGGGCTCACCTGACATATACAGTGTGGGCCCAGATGCCATAACATCTTTGTCCTTCAGGGCTACTCACCTGGTTTGGATGCATTCGCCTTCCCAGAACTTTAGCAGCCCTGCAGATATTCATCTTTAGACTCTCATGATGATTATTCTGAAACTTTCCAGTACTGCTCTAAACCTTACCTCTTCATGACTGAAATGTCTCCAAGTGAGTGTGGAGCTTCTTTTTTAACAGTAGCGCAAGGGAGCGCAGACTAGAGTAGGACCATTTTGATCTGAATCCAGGATCTAGTGCTGGTTCGCTGTGGGCTCTTGGGCACTGACTTACCCTAAGCCTCAATCTCCTTTTCAAAACATTAGAATAGCAACCACGTACCAGGACACATAGAACAAAATGAAATAGCAAGTACAAGGTGCTTGGCCTTGTACCTGCTATAGAATAAACATTTAATAAATCTTATTTTACTAAGCTATTTGCTGGAAAAATTCAACTTCATATTCCCCAAAAGACTCTTACTTATTAACTCTAGAAATAGCTTTACTCTATTTAAGACTAAAACATAGACTTTACATATATGCAGAGTCTCTGTGTATCTACTTTGGTCTCTATCTGTCTTTATACCTCTTCCTTTGTTTCTGTCTCTCATTCTTACACACACACACACACACACACACACACACACACACACACAAACACAAACACACACACACAAACACACACACATACACACACACACACAAACAAACACACACACACACACACACAAACACACACTGTTTTCTTTTCCTACTAAAAGAAAGTCCATGATTTCATAAAACTTATTTTCATGAGACTGGTAAAGGAATGAGAGGACAATATTGTAATAAGGAGAGAAAAGAAAGACATGAGGAAGAAAATCCGTGCATATAACACTGAACTTGTGAAATTTGTACCTGAGACTTATTATTCTGTCTTTCCCCTGGAAAGCTTTCCTTTTGCTGAAAGAACTTAATATCACCAAGAAAAATATTCTTCCTCAACCTCTCTTGTTAACTAATTCCCTTGTGCACATATAGAGCTACAATAGTTTAATAAAACAAAGAGTGACTTGACATTGCCAGCACTCAGGTGTTTGTGTTCACCTGTGACATTTACAAGTGAAGACATACAGAACCTTCTTTTGTTTCCTGGATAATCACTCAGGTGTTAAAGAAGAAGTTGATTCAATTTTAAATGGCATGATTATCTCAAGCCTGGGGAAAATAATTGATGGATTTTTTTCTTCTTTTTCCATAGCTCAAATATACACACTGCAAAGTCATGTCTGGTTGTTTAATTTTACAAGACTGAAAATATTGAATTTAAAGCTTCGTTTTTACTCTAGGTTTATTCCTGGTGTTCAACGCTGTCTAAACTTTCACAGGCAAATCGGAAATGAAACACAATTGAAACTAAACCAAGGCTTTCTGCCTGTGAAGGGGCCTTAATAATTCATTTTTTGTTTTCACATAGAATCTAATGAAAACGTGATTTTATACAGACTCCTTGTGTCACTTATTCCACGTATTCCTTCTGAACCAATCTGTACATTCAACTTGAAGCTTCATTAAGGATCAAGCCAAGTAGTCTTTAAAAAGTACAGGGTTTCGGTGATAGACAGATGGTGGCCTTCATGATGTCAGGAAGTGTCAGATATTATTGCTGGCTGCGGAATGGTGGCTACTATCCAAACAGATTGGAAAACAGACAGAAAGAGCAAGAACACCATTTGTTTTATTTAGATACATTGTGAACAGAAGGAGGCAAGACAGAGCATACTTTTACACATCTTTCTTCCACTCCTTGTGAAAACAGTTTAGGATTTGTTATGTTATATTAGCCCTTTCATTATGCAGAAACATGTGAAAGCCAGAGATGCTGGTAAAAAGATTGGTTTCATTGTGATTTTCTATGAAGTTTGTTTATTTTTATTCTCACAGAATGTGATTTTTTTTTTTTAAAAATCTCTCCTCATTGGAAATGCTGAGAGCTTAGAACTTGAGAGAGCTGAAATGAGCCCCTTACCAGGCTTTATTGTTGACAGTATGAAGTGAGTACTGATTTCATGGTCCAGGACCAGGGGCTTTTGGATCAGATTATCAAAGATGCAGTTTCCAAACTGAAGGTGCTTCTTGGTGAAGATTTTCTTCCGTCAGGATTTACTATAATTCACATCAGCAGCCAGAGGGCAGTATCAGCTCCAGGCAAAGATGTTGGGTTTAGTTCAAGGATTAAAGTATTTATCTACCAGGTGACCTCGGCATTCAGGTGCTGCAACATGTTAATAGGGACTTGCTTGATTTTAATTTAAGCATGGAAATTTTTTAACAGACAAAATGCATTAGCACATCTGCCAGGTGCCAATATTCCCCTACTATCACTATCTTTTACTCCATCTCCTGAGAGGTAACCACATTTTGAGCATTACTGATAGAATGGAGATTCAGTGCCACAATCTACTCTACAGTTAAGTTGCCAAACTATGGTGCCTATACTGAGAATGTTGTCTGTAAAGTAACTGTCGTATACTAGCTGTGAGATTAGGGCCCTGGAAGATGCTGGAAGATCATTCTAGGCTAGTGGATTTTACATAGTGTTCCAAAAAGTCACAAAGTTGCATAGAGTCTGCTTAGGGCTGCCATGGAGGAGGAGTAAGAGGTTGAGACTCCATTAGGTCTGCTTCTTCTAAATGGCTGTGTAAATGAAGTGTTTCTCCAGTCCAGGGAGAAACGGAGCCTGGAATCTTGGCTTACGAGAATAGCATTCCTTTAATAGAAAAGTGCAAAGCATTTGGCTAGGGCTGAGAGGTAGGCATGAGTGCACTTTAATTGCTGAGTTCAAGCAGGAGTCAAATTCCAGTGAGAGGTTTATGATAAGTCCTATAAGGTAGAGAACTTCACTCCCGCACTCCCTCCACATCCCTTCAGGAGCTCTCATAGACAGAACTAGAACATCCAGAGGTTCAAAGAGTTGGGGCACCCTGAACATAGGAATAGTCAGTCACTCTCCCATGGACCCTAAACAACTATACAAGGCCACACTTTTGCCAACAATGTGTAAAGCACTACGGGCACCTGTTTCAGAACCAAGCTAACTCACAATCACAATACACACATTGAATAATCATAGCTGTTCAACCTCTGTTCCTCAAAATCAAAACAAAACTCATAACTACTGAAATAAGCCTTCATAGGGAAGAGATAGATGGAGACACTTGGTGGCAAGCTGGTCCTGAGGCTGTGAATCAGAGCTGGAGGAAACCGAAAAGGAGGCTAACAAACCCTTCCTGTTAGGAGCGTCCCTGATGCAAGAGCTAGAGAGTGAATCTTATGTAGTTTATACAAAGTTTTGGCGCGGGCAGTAAATTTTACTGCCTTAAGTAAAATTAATTCTTGTTATATATTGGAAAGGATCTGAACTACTTGACAAGTTAAAATTATGCTTCTCCAGAGTATGATTTTAATATCAGCCCTGGTTAGGAGTCATGGATGGTTTTAAACCTCTTTTAAGAAGTATAACATTAGGATATTTTCTGAAGCCATCAATATATATCATAGAATTAAAATACCTTTGCATCATCTTAAATCTCACTTGGACTTTCAGGAGGAGTGCCCATTGAATATATATGAAAGTGGCACATCCAAAGAGAAGATATTCTGTATATTATTTATTGCTCAAATGTAGTTTTATTAAGTTCCAGACAATGACAATGAATAATTATATGTAAATTAAGGTGTCACCACTTTAGCAATTTAAGGTCTTGATAAAAAAAGGAAAACCCTGGGACTTTTCTATGTAGTTTTTTATTCTTATTTTTACAGAATGCAATTTGTTAATTAAAAAAACCCTCTCATTGAATATATTGAGTGCTGAAACAGTGAACTCATTTTAAACTGTACCAACATTATGGTTTTTCTCTCTGATTTGGACAACAGGAAATAAACTCCTTCATTTACAAAAGTAGGTAGAACTTACCCCACCTGGTTGAGGTTAGAGGCACGGCTTCAACAACTACAACCTCCTGATTGTTTTCTTTCATCAAGATCACATGGGTAATACATTATACTGCTCTTTAAACTTCAATAAATTTACACACACAGCCTGGTTTAAAATAACATTTTGAAACCTGCAGTCTGCTATCATTTTTACCTTCCTTGGAGATGTCCAAATCCCATGCAATTTTCTGATAATAGCAAAAAATTGCTCTGCCTTACACTGAATGTACATAGTATGCTTGCTTTATTTGTATAATACCCACTTGTTGTAGTCAGGGTTTGCAAGGGAAAAGATTTAACGGAGGACACATAATTTATTGGTTCATTTTATAATATTCACCCAAAGTGTCAAATGCAAAAGAGTGCAGGAGATCTGTCCACATACTAGAGACCCAAAGAATCCAGCTGAGGGCCTGGATTCCACAGCAATGTCCTGCCCGAGTCCACCTGAAGACCTAGAGCCCGTGGCAGGGTCCTCCACCAGTCCAGCTGCAGGACAGAAGCCCACAACAAGTCTGTATCAAGGATCTGCACTGGGAAGGTCCAAAGGCCAATGGTGGAAGCTAGGAAGTCTGACTCAGTGGAATGAGGATCTGTGCCGGAAGGCTGAGGGGTCTTCCCTGGAGCCAGGAAACAACAATCAAGGTAAAAAACAAAACAAAACAAAACAAAACAAAACAAAACAAAACAAAACACAACAAAAAAACCCCAGAGCTCCCCCGAAAAGGACCACAGCCGTCCTCAGCAACAGCAAAAACCGGAGCTTCTCGATGATGAGAACCGCTGAATTCGTATTAGAAAAGCCAGTATAATAAGCTTCTCCAGGAGAACCAACACTATGTTCCCCTCTGGTTGTCCTTTCAAATGCTGTTGGCAGCAATCCTCAGGCCGGCCTTCCACACCCAGCACCACATTACTCAGTTCAGCTGGGTGTTACCAGTGGACTCTTTGTTAATCCACCACACAACTTTTTCTTGAAGCATTTATGAAATCAATCACAAATTTGTACCGTTTTAGAAAAAAAAAGGGGGGGGGATAATTACAGATACTGCCTCTGTTATTTTGATCTCCAATGTCCCTGAGAGAAAGATCTGAACCATAGTGTATAGATTAAAACAATCCCTAAAATTCATTCACATTATTACAATATGCAGAGATGACATGCTAACTTTCAAGGGAAAAAGAAAATTCATTTCCATTTTTGCCATTCAAAATAGCTAAATTGACATTTTAACACATTTCCATATGGTCTCTTCCTAGCTTCAGCAGAAGTGTTTTTCTTTAATTTAGTTATATTATAGATGATTTAAAATGCTACCATATATTGGAATTTTACCACTTAGTATCCTTCACTAATAAGATTGTTACTAATTTTTATGTTCTTCATTTTAATTTTTCTAATATCCAATTCTTTCATGATTTTATGTTTCTCTTACAGTAGGATGGTTGAAAATAATGAAAACAAGTCACGGTGGCAGCCACTTTCCAGGTAGATTTGAACACAGGAACGGAAGGAAAGAACATGAGGCTGTTGTGAGCCATGACTTGGTAAGACAATTAACTGCTCAGTGTAAAGCAACTGTGATTAAGAGCATCCGTGATACCAGTAGGAGTTACCTTCCTTGGTGCCTTTGGACTGACTTTTTCTAAATTGTGTCAAGGAAGGTTACATACTTCAAGCTCACAGAAATACAACAGCTTAGAAGAATCTATTTTCCCACTAATTCAAAATTCTAGAATTATATTGGCACTGATTGACTCGATCTGACTTTTGTGCCCATGTTTGAGTCAGTCATTTGAGTCTTGTACCGATTTTTTCTCTAGCCAGACAAGAAGGGAATGAGTTGATTACCTTATTTCTTATGTTCAAGTCCTAGGTCCTAGGGGTGAGTGTTTACACAGTATGGCTGAGCATGGAAGGAAGAGTTTACCCAAGGCAAACTTAAGGCAACACTACCTTAAACAGAATCTGAATTTTATCCTTCCTCACATCCCTACCACTTTGTACATTTCACCTTATACTTCCTATCTCTTCCCATCATCTTCAGCTGTGAATTTATCTCACCTCTCTGCTTGTTCTGTTTCCTTTCTACTTTGCCCCTAAACCAATCTGATTCATCTCGAAGTTTCATTCAGTTACGTGTGTGCTGATGCATACCAAATTTTCATTTTAAAAAATTATATATAAATTATATGTAATTGCATATATACACATATATATTACAAAGGTTTAATGTCCAAAATCTTTAGTTCTACCCCTGAGTTTTCACCTCAGGAAAGGCCTTATTTCTATGAACCTGCCAAGCATCTTTACTTGGATGCCCTTCCCTAAACCTTAACTTTTTCTTGAAGAAAGTGACTTTGTATTAGTCGAAGTTGTATTTTCAGTACCCAGGATATATGCCTGGTTCTTTGTCTCCCAACATAAATTTTATTGAGTGGAATAGAGGCAAATGTTGATACATGCTTCAAACTGCAACCATAGTCATGGATCAGCTGTGGCTTGTAAAGTGTACACTGTCTGTGATTTGACGCAGAAGTGTCTGTAGGCTCGTACTGGAGCCACTTCACCATCCGCGGATTACGTTTCTCCCTGCAGCTGTGTGCGGGCCTGGTCAGCCAGCGTGGTCTTGCGGAAGAGGATTGCGCTCCTGAGTCTTCAAGAGTCTATTAGCTTAAATGAGGTTTTTTTTTTTTAAAGTATCTGCATAACATCAGGTCGATCATGACAGATTGATTAGGTTTCATTTCAGAAAAGAGTTGATGGCCTAACGTAAGTCCAGGAATGATTACCTTCAGTTGGTCATTAATCCCTAGAAGTATCTTCTGCTCTGGTAGTAACTGCTCTTATAAATTGCAAGTGGAAATATATTTATGCAAAGTTGAAGATTTCTGTTTTCTGCTATTTCAGGTATATGTACAAGGTATTTCTAGAGATTTAATAGTCTGTATTTAGGCTTATCAGCTCGCTTAATACATGTTTCTGCATGCGGCCTGAAGAGTGGGTAGGATTTTCTCCTTCATCACACCCAACCCTGTGATCAAAAGTACAATCAGAACCCATCTCATGTGAATGTTATTCTCAAGAATATTTTATACATTTCTAACAGCAGCTCTGCCTTATCACAACATAATGTTTAAATTTCTCATTGCTTGTTTATTTACAGTGGGACTTTCTTGTAAGAGTTTTTTTTATTCTTATGGAGGAGAAGCTATGTAATGAAATGTAAAACTTCATATTCTGCATTAAAAATTATTTTAGAGTTTCAGGAGTAGATTTATTAGTTTAAAGATCATTTTGGGGCTATTTGACATAAATCCCAGTAATTGTTTATTTATATGAACCAATATAATGAAATTACGCATGTTTAACAGACTGTCTTATAATTGATGGCTTAAATTTTCAGGGTTTCTATAGATCTTCCATCAGATTTTTTATGTGTCATAACAAATAACTGAAGGGCAGGCCTTTAATTAATAATTGTGGCTGGCTATAGTTTCATATCCGATTCTGCTTGTGGTTAGCAGTACATGGAGATGACAAAGCTGGCCATCATACGTTCTGTGAAAAAGAAAACTATACCAAGGGTTGAGAGATTGGGTTCAGTTGTTCATATGCACAGTAAATTCTAAGCAACTGACTGTAACATTTCCATTGCGGAACTTGAGTGGTGTCATGTTCTGTGGACAGGACCTGAGGTTTCCTCATAAGTTGCCTCCATGTCCCATGAGAGTATATTCCCTGCATTTACACTCAGGGACAAGGGTGAACAGAATGAGAGGGCCTGACACAAAGGCGGATATTAATGTCACGTTGGAAAGGAAGGTAAATCAAGTTAATCTATCTCTTTGCTGTATTTCGTCCACTATCATACGTGGGAAAAATGCATAACTTTCTAGATAGTCCTGCTACAAGTGTTAAAATATGTTTGAATTTAGATTGCACAGCATGTTCTTGCCTTCTGCATTAAACCAATGCGCCTGACTTACAAGCAGGAGCGACCCGTGAGACTCTTCCCGTCAGGTCAGCCAAGAGGACAGATTCCACCGCTCACTGTTTCTCCTTTTTACCCAAAAGTATTTTATGCACCGATCTTTCTCATATGTTGCTTTCCAGTAACTTCTCATTAGTTTAGTGAATATGTGTGTTACATATTAGAATATGATTCTTGATGATAATAATTTAGGTGTTTTATAATTATGAAAAAATTATATACATTCTCAGAAGATGTCAGTGATGCTGATTGGAAGAGTCCTTGAAAAAGCACTGCTGAGGACTGGGTGAGCTTCCTTGCAGACATTAGCCTCTTTTTAAAATCATTGAATATCTCTAGGACTCAGCTTTTCAAAAGTAATAGAAACAGCCCCAGAGAAGTTTGAGAAGTACAAAGACCAACTGAAGATTCTTATTACACAGTTTGCCATCTGGGAAAAGGGCAAGAGTAGGTACTTTTGAGTCGAATATCAGATTAATATCTGTACTAAGGATAGGAGGTTGCAATTATTTTAGAGGATAATGTCTGTACTGAGGGTTAAACTGCAGTTGAAATCAGTGCCAATTAATTTGAAATAATGGACCTATAATTTCACTTCAAATTGAGATAAAAAAATCTGTAAAATCCAGAGGGTTCTACCACCTATGTGATAATTTTTCCTTCATAAGTAAGTTTGCCTATGATATTGATAAACAGGATATGAAGTCAAAACATCTTTTCAGAAGTTAAAAAATGTCGAAATCCAAAGGTTGAATATCTCTATACGATATTCTCTGTACAATAAATATTGTGGAAAAAAATCTAACTCGGTAATAATGCTAAAAGAAAGACTGAGGCTATATTTTCTTTCTATAAATTAGCAACACGATTAAAATGGCCACAAATGTTATGTACAGTATTGCAGAAAGATATGAAAGAAAAGAAAGTATCAGAAGGTAGTATTTTAAGACACTAGTTCATATACTCTTTTTTTAAAAAATTAAGTTTATTCATATAATTTAGATATACAAAATGATCGTGCTCACCATAGGAAATCACCATAGGAAAGTGGTATCTGTGTATGAGATATTTTGATTCCTTTCCCCCAATCCCCTCCCCCATCAGTCCCTGTCCTCTCCTTATTTACAAGGCTTTGTTTCCATTTTATCCTTCTCTTATCATCTTTCTCTTTTCCTCCCTTCCTTCCCCTCTCCTCCCTTGCTAGTTCACATTTTTTCTGAACCATTGCTTCCCATTTCTCAGTACCTATTATACATGTTGGTCCTTATTTACACTTTCACTTTCTCACACCAGAGAAACGTTATGCTTACACATGTGTAGTTCATACACTCTTTCATTCATTAATTCCTTTAATAAGTAGCCAGGATTTACTATGTGTCAGACACTGTGCTAGGCTCTGAGAATGCAAAAACATAGTTGCATTGTGTTTGCAGAATCCATATCCTGTGAAAACTAGAGCTATAAAGATAATTCACACATTCAGTAAACTTTGCGAAAGAGAAGTAGTACTAACAATTTGAGGACAAGGATTCTGGAGGAAATTCCCAATAGTCTGACACTTGAAGAGAGCAACTATGAGGGTCTCAATTTAACAAGCATTAAGACGTTTGTTAAAATAACATCACCGAAACATTTTCACGAACCAAGTTTTAAACTGTAACATAACTAAGGCACTTTAATCAAGGAAACAATCTCATCAAATTTGTTTTTTGTTGCTAAATTCAGTCATTGTATGGTTTATTACTGAAATATTTGCACAGACCACACAAATAACCAATGGAATGCAGCACCTGGGGAAGATTAAAAAAGGATTGCAAATTATTTAACAAGTCAAAAATAGTTTTTTAAAGAAAATATGTAATGTGGGACAAAGAGCATCATGCTGTAGGATAGAGCTTCTCAGACTATCTGTGTGAGAGAACAAGTCATATTTTCCTTTTCTCCTTTTCCTGGTTTCTCATAGATGGGCACTTTCATGAAGTACAATATGGAAGAATCACTGAGAAAATAAACTTAAAAAGTGGACATGCAAAACACAAATGTTGCTTTCTATTACCAGATTCAACTGATACAAAATTGCATCTCCACAGATACAATCAGGATAAAGGTAATATTGGAAGAGAAGGTAGAGTCACACATGTATACACATTGCTATTAAATGTGTATGTGTGGGATGAATCACACCTCTGTACTTATCGCCCTGCAGAGCAATTAAAAGACAGGTTATATACATTTTGAGAGAGTTTTGTTTTAGGAAGTTATTTATACATGAATATAATATCAATTAGTCTCCCATTCTTTGAAATTATTATTATTATTAATTTATTTTGCAAGTAAAGCAAAAAAATAGTTTAACACCTGGGATTTGATTACTGTGTAGAGTGGTGTGGAATTCAAAATAACATCCCCCAAAAAGTAAAAACAAAAACAGAAAAAGTTGTCTGTGTATCTCATCATGATCAAGAAATGTTAAAATTCATCTTTCTTTGGACATATAATGGCTTTATTGTCATTTTTTCTAGTACACGACCTATTCACATCCAAGAGCATTACATTGACATCATTTTCCAGGCAACAAAAACCATTGCACTTACATTTTATTCTTTTCTAGAGCATAATGGGCCAGTAGCCACGCTGAACAGTCTGGTGTCGCTCACTTTACACCCATGTTCTGAATTCTGAGAAGTGTAGCCAGACAAAATGGTGATCGCATTCTTCAATTAGTATTTGCTCTTTTTGTGTTTACAAATTAATATACTTGCCTTCGTTTTTAATTTTTTTTATTTTAAAGATAAAAGAACAAAAACAAAGACAAAAACTGTAAAAACACCTGCGAGCAGAGTGTGAGTCTACGGTCTGCACTTCCTCCATTGTCTCCAGGACAGCAGAGTCTTTGAAAGGAGTGTAAAGACACATGCCTTTCTTGAGTAGACTGACCGAAATCCTGTGATATTTGCTTCTGATATTTTAGATAATGAAAAGGAAAAAGTTTTGCAAGTAAACAGGTAAATAGACATATGCAACCAATGAAAGTGAAAGCATTAGCAAAATACTGACGAGCAGTAAAATTTCTTAATTTGGAAATGTATTTATATTGTTCTCCAGTCATTACTTGTTGACACAACTATCTTTAACATCTGACATAGGCATGTGACTGCAGTGAAGCTAGGACTGTAAACGATCTGAGCCCCTATATGAAAATGTGCCACAGTCTAGGGAAAAGTGGACAAAGGCATATGCAACAGCAGTCTGACAGATTAACTACTGAAAATTCAGCATCTATAACAGAAGTTTGGTCTCAGGAAAGGACCCCGAATCCTCCCATATACTTTTCCAAGGAACAGACAAATATCAAATTGGGAAAATTCATGTTTTGCAATGTAAAATAGTCTACATATGTATTGTAGAATTTCAATACAGTTCAAATAAATTCATATCATTTTCACCAGTCAATATTCTTGAACTGGAGTTATTAATCTCCACATTAGTCTTTTTGAATTAAGCCTTTTCCTTATTATTAGAATCCAGTAATAATTAACTGGTTGTAGCCACCAATAATAGTTATAAGCACCTTGTAAATAAAAATAGCTCTGGTTTATTGCTTATCTATTATAGGTCAATCACTACACAACTTTTATGTAATCCATTCAACAACTGAAAAGCTCTACAACCATTTTACAGATGACATAATTGAGCTAATTTGCCCAAGCTTGCACAACATATCTATGGCAAGGGGAGAATTTAAGCCTAGGTGATTTTGTTACGGCATTCTCTTCTATCAGTCTGTTGCTATGATTTTTCTGAGAAGTTTTTGCTGATTCCAATATCCTTTGTCTTGGGGTCCACCTACTTATGAACCTTTGCCATCAAAAGACAATATGAACGTGTGACTTCTCCAGATCTTAGTTCTCTGTGGTATATGATTCTCCACAAATAATCCTTCAGTTCCATTATGTTGTGGACTAAATGAACTAGAAGTCTATCTTTGAGTTTACTTTTTAATATCATGTCCCTTTTTGAATCTATTTTTGAAAGGTGAGTTGTAAATCTTGTCTATCAGTTGATATATTTGCATCATCTAGAGATTGCAATAAATAAAACTGATACTTTTTTGATGTTCTACAGCAAAACATTGGAGAAAAACAGTTTAAAAATTATAGTTATGCTATTTTTGTGTTACATATTTCTACGAACACTTGCATTCTCTATCTCCTGTTTGGCAGGCCTTGGGCATTTTAAATTAATGAATTTCTCAACCACTTAGAGAAGAGATTTAATACAAAGTTTACTCTCAAGATGTAACTTGACACTGAGTTATACCACTGTTTTATTATTCCTAATGGTGCTGAGTCAATCCACAGATATTTCATCTTGCAATTTTCTACTGTTATGAAAAAGCATGGTGTTAATCATTGTGATACTTTATAAACTGACCATAAACCAATGTTTATAGTCAGTTAATCATTGTATTGCTTTGCCTTAGGTAATTTAGTACATTACCATAATGTAGCGATCTACTTAATATAAATTTTAAAGTGAGCACAATAAAAATTGTATAGCATTAATGTATTAGGCAGTCTAACCTGAAGCTTAAAAATACAACTGCAGTTTGAACAGAGTTCAGATGTTTTATAATTTTGGTTTCCTCTGGTCTTGCTGGGAAAAAGAGGGAAGAGGTAGTGAAGGGCATCGGGAAACCATATTCCATTGCTGACGATGTGCACATCCCTTTCTCAACCTGCTTTAGGCAAAATGGATTTTAGTCCCCTTAGGTCACCACTTTGGAATCTACATTTATACATTTTTGAAACATCGAGCCCCAATTAAGGGAAACATACTCCAAATTGAGAAAAATCAGTAAATAACACTAATTTTAGTAAAGTGAGATAGTGCTTCTCTTTTAAATGACTAATAAATATTTCTTAAGAGAATTCAGGCTGGAGGGTATGTTGAGACAGTCTTGTTTTGCAGGTCAACCTGATGCTGAAGCTCATTTGAAGCCCAGGCTTGCCTCAGACTTGAGATTTTCTTGCCTCAGCCTCTTTGGTGCTGTGATTACAGGCATGAAACACCTCCCCTGCCTGAAGCTGTTGAAATTAGCATAATCATTTCAAAATTTTACATCATCACCTTTGTCTCAGATCAAAGCATTTATCGAGTAGTTATTATGTCTCAGGCATAGTAAGTACTAAGTCAGCTTGTTTGCATTATCAGCTCTAACTCTCGTTATTGAGCCTGAGGTAGAGAGAATGTTCTTGTGACATAAAATTTTGAAATCTTTTATTAACACTAAGCTGTGGTGTTAGATGGGATTTTTCAAAAGAAGCAAAGAAATGTGCATAAATGTGGACTTTTTCCCATCAATACTATGGTTCTTATCGATGAAAGGATCAGCACATGTCTGGCTGGTGTCCACACAGATGGAGCTAGGTGATAGATAGAAGGTGTAGGGAAGGTATTGTTAAAAGTCGGAAAACTGCTGCGTATCTAAAGCTATCTCTCCACCTTCAGTGTGCTCAAAATCAGTCAAGTAGTTTCTACCTAACCAATGTAAAAACAGGCTCACTGGTAGCAAAAATTCAATCAGGTTTCCTAGAGAAATGTTGGTGACTATAAGAAAAATTATCTGGGGTTCCTCTCCAATTGCTGCGGCTACTTGGTTACTTTACTTTGAAAAATATTTCCGTGGTAGTGAAGAGATTATGGCTTTCAGAATCACAGTTGCAGAAGAACTCTCAGAATGTTATTTACTTTATGAACATTTGTTATTTTATCTTGTGATCTGCATTTAGAAAAGAATTTTAAGAAAAAAATCTGTGCTGGTACTTTTTCCCTTCTTCAGTCGCCACCAGTGTGTGTTGAATATTGGTGAAGTAGATCACATTAATTTGGTTACATAATCAATAGTAAAAGCTTCTCATTTTTATTTTTGTTTAAATACAAACTCTCTCCAATAAATGTAGTTGTTCTGATGAAAATAAGGATGCAGTTTTGAAATATTTGAGCAGTAATAAAGAAGGTAAGGTAAGGTAGAGATGCTAAGTCAGTGTTGTTCAAGCTTTCTGAACACTGGAATCGCCACATATCTAAGTTTTAAAGTCAAATCCACGCTCCAGATAATTCAGTGACTTTCTAGCACATAAGTAGGGAATAAGACTCAGGAAGTAGAACTTCTGAAAAACTCAATAGTGATTGCAATAGGCAGGCAAATTAGGAAACCACTAAGCTACTTCGTTATGCACAAAAAATGTTACTTTCAAGTTTGGTTTTATTCTTTTAAAATAAATTTTTTTCAGACTAAATATTTTCATGGAATAATTTCATCCAAATGTATACATTGAAATGACTCAGTAAAGATTATATACATCCTATGAACAAATGTCATGTGGCTGACTTCTGAAACTATAAAATTTCTCTCAAGGCATTTTCAGCAACAGACAAGAAAAGTAGATTATTTGGTGAAAAATGTCTTAGTTTAAGTAACATGTATTGGGAAAATATGCAGCCACAGTAGAATATTTATATTTTAAATAATGATAATATTCTGTTAGGCTTCAGCACTGTATTTTCCATCTACTGGTCTTAATTGTGAGTACCTCGTGACTACTCAGAAAAGACAAACTTCACAAATAAAAAAACCAAGCAACATTTTTCTTTGCTATGCTTTTATTTTTAGTGCTCTAGTTAACACAACTGTGTAGTACACTGATACTCCTAGTAATAGTAACCACAGAACACTTGTTATTTATTACACATCTGTTTTAGGATCTTTCCATAGACTATAACCAATCTTGAAATTGACACTGTTACTCCTCTTTCAAAGTTAAAAGAAAATGAACATGCAAAAGGACTAACCTACTTACATAACAGACCAGCAGCGAAATCGGGATCCTAAGCTACAACTGTCCAACTTGAAAGCATATGTTTTTTGATTTAAAGTATCTTATGTCTCTAGTCACAATACTAAATTGGTTCTGACTTCATCCAAATTAACACTACTTTTTTTACAATATGTCTGCCACTCTTCTGTCTCAGTAGACTATGAAGATACAGTTGTAAAGTTCTAAGAGGAATTACGCCTAGCCTGTTTGTTCATAGGAAACCCAGGGATGTGTGTGTGTGTTTGCTGTTGTTGTTTTTGTGCAGACATCGAGTCCGGTTTTACACATAGAAGAGTGAGATAAACATAAAAACTGCGCGCCAGTGGGGATTAAAACTGTGAACCTTTTGAAATTGGCTTGTAGCTGTGTTTGCCGAAACCAGTCTGGTGCTTTGTGTCACACTCCCCTGCCATATGCAGGCACACTGGCTCTTTTCCTAGGGAAGATGTTTATTTTAAAACATACCCAAAAGACACTATGGGCCAACAGTGGTTGTCCTCCCATACAGACACTTCTTATTTTGTAGTTGTATAGTCTAATGGCTTCTTGCACTCAAAGGACAAAACAGCAACTCATACTTGTTCAAGGAAACACCACAGCAAAAACTGTACCCAACAGCCAGGGGAGCCAGCTTTACTGAGGGAGCGCTGGGTGCCTCACCACTGGCCGAACTTCTAAAGGGTCAGTACTTCTTTGGAGACCTTCGAGACAAATAAAGGGGCAGAGCCCAGTGGAGTCCTGAGAGGTCTGCCTGTGCTCACCTCCTATTTCTTGTTGCCCTGTGTGTTCTCCTTCTCTTCTGCCCCCTCCGGTACTGAGGTAGGCGTGTGTGCGCGTGCGCGTGCGTGCGTGTGTGTGTGTGTGTGTGTGTGTGTGTGTGTGTGTGTGAAGAGGCCACGGTAAATGCAGCTTCAGCTTCATAGCCACGTTATTTCAGCTTAGGGACCTGGTAGGAAGGACGCTCTCACCATCCTGATTTCCAGTCTACACTTCAAATCCCCAGAGACTGCCTCTGCTTGTCACGGTTTCTGTCCTTGGCTGGACACTGTGGTCAGCCCAGATTACAGGCACCCCCTCCAGACCAGAGCCCTTCACCTCCCACAGTGGAGCAAGGGAAGAGCTGAGAGTGACTGCAGGGGAGGGGAAGAGAACTGATGGACTGAAGTATAGATGCCAGTTACGTAGGCATTTGATTTCCTCCTATTAATTAATTTCCCACCTCATTCTGCTGAGAGACTAACAGATTTGCCTTACAAAGAGGATGGCTTCCCAACCAATTCACAACTGATCGACATCGTAGCTATGTTGCTGGAAACAGAAAGAAGGCAAGTGATTAGAGTGGCTGGATGTCACTTGATTTCAAATAATAGATAAAATTACAGTACTTGGAATAATAATTAAGGTCAAACTAAGGCTACTTACTTTTATTGACATTTCATTACTCCCTGAGCCTGAGATGCCTGATTAGTTAAATGAGAAAATAACAGTGCCTATGAGGTGATGTTTTACACTGACTCAATGAGATCATTTATAAAATGTTTTAGTGCAGAACCTACAATAAAGTAAATATTCAAAACATGTTTACTAGAAATAAAAACTACTAACCAAGCTTCACGATAACAATGAAAAGTTTGTAGCAGTGTAGCTACACACAACAGTTTAATCATGAGATGGAGATCAGAATGAAATAGTTATGTATTAATATATTTATAACAGATGAAAATTATAATATATATGCACACACACATGCTCAATATACTACTTTAAAGGAGAGCAGTTTAAGTCTGCATGTACAAAGCAGATAGAATTTCAGTGACAGCTATTAATGACATTTTGTTTTGATATCTCACATGCCATCGGCCAGAACCTGAACTTTGCAGTATGTCTTTCTTTTTAAATTGAAATTCCATTTCTGTGTATATTTATGAAAACTTGAATCTAGTTTCCAAAACTTTCACTTTACAAAATACTTTCCATAGAAATCACTATTATTTTTAAAAGCATCAATACTGTCAGATTAAACACTTTATGTGCATATTTTCATAAACTTATTACATAATTTCAAACACTTTTGTTACATCCATGAAATATGTAGAAAGAACAATCCATTTTATGTTTGTAAGAATATGAGTAGAGTGTATAGTAAAAATAAAGTACTTTAAGAAGTTATTCTGGTGCTTAGACTATTTAACTAAGCCTATGGGAGTGGAGGATCGATGCCTTTGTTAATATACTTCTATCGTGCTCTGTTCTATGAGGTGAGCTGTCCAATGAAGTGGGTTAAAATACGTGTATTGAGGGAGAAAAAGAACTTCATAGCATAAAATGAAATAGGAATGTATTTTGTAATAAAACATTTTTTAAAGAAAAAATACAATTATTGACCACCAGATGGCTCCCATATTTTTTAAAAAATCAGAAAAAGTGGAAACTCTTCAAAATAAATAAATATATTTAAAAGAAATAACATTAAATAAAGTGAGACAGCCTGTGAAAATCTTAAGTATGTATAAACTACTTTAAGTGACACAATTTTTTGGCTATTTCTCTTCTAGTAAAAAAAAAAAATGTATGATTTATGCACGATTACGCATTTCTGGTGTTTACCCCAAACTATGAAAATACTATTAATGAGATTTCACCTTGGAAGCATAAATAGTATGTGTAGAAACCTCTCGGAAACGATAGATGAAAGTGAAATCATGTCTTTTCATATTTTAAGTGACACGAAGGCCACATCTCATGTGGAAGAAGAGGGCAAAGCCACACGCTCTTTTCACGCGGCTACGTCCCTGGAATGAGCTGTGTCTTACTGAAGGAGCGCCTTCTTCAACGGCACCTCCCCTCTATGTAACTTCCTTCCCCAGGACTTCCGGTGATACTGCCACGTTACAAATCGAGGTTCTCCATACAGGCAAAAGAATTTTGAGCTGTGTCAATAGCGCAGCCGATTCACAATGTGGGGTGCCCTAGGCGTCGGGCCCCGGTACTGGGCACTGGCGTGGCTGGGGATGGACGCTGCTCCCCAGGACTTGTTGTGCTGGGATTAATATGGAAGCTGTTCAGATAATAGACCCCGCATTTGTCTTTTAAAGGCTAAGCTGCCCAATTAGTCTCTCATTAAAAGCTCTAGTGCAGTTTAGTGGTACGAAGTCACTGAGCCGTTGAGCTCTCTGAGCGCGCATTTCTATTTTGAGAATTCTCTTTTTGTCAATAAAAAGGCCCGTGTTTCCATGAGTCACCGCAACAGAGCAAACGCAGAAGGGCTGACCTGCGCTTGCACCCTGCAACTCATTCTCCCTACCTTCTCTTGTTAACTCGAAGCCCGCCCCGTGCCTGCTACCAGGGGGAGACCAGAAATGCGGAGACAAGGTCTCCCCCACCCATATGGCTTTATTTGTGTTCCGCTGGCACAGTTATAGTCATACAGTAACCAACATAAATTTTTAGTTTTATTATCACCTCTAAAAAGAGACAGAAATGTGAAAATTGAAGCCAGAAGGTTTGTATCACAGGATTAATTAGGCAGGGCCAAGTGGAGTCTCACTTCTCCTGGCAGCGAGCGCCTCAAGAAGGTGCCTGCCTTCAATTATGGAGCGCACAAAGCAATTAAAAACCTCGTTTCTTTTTCCTGAGGTGTTACTTGTTACTTGATAAATCTCTTTTTTAAAATTCTCTGGGGATCTGAACTGGCTCGAGGTGCAATCTACCAGGGTAGATATTCATGAAAAATTGATTTAGCTCTAGCCTAAGTGCAATAGGTTTAAAATAAACCTGAAAGGGATGAACAGTGTGTTTCTTGGCTGACATTTTATTGGCCATTTTCTTAAGGCACAAAAGACTAGATAATTAAGAATGGAGACATTATGGATCTCCACGAGGAGATATGAATCGAATTGGTCAGCTATCGCAGGCGTTTTCTCCTAAGTCACCCTGCACATTTCATTAACCTTGTTCACAGGGCTATTTGTATGTTCTACGGACAGCACTCTGGTGTGCGTGAGTCAGATTAAGTGCAAGCCTCCCCAGATGCAAGTACCCCTCTACCAAGGAATTGGCTCAGTATGAGATGGTACCTTTTACCTCATTTATACCTCAGTCCAGAGGAATGTGAATCTTCTATCTGTTGCTCTACCTTTCCAGAAGGAACTTTCCTTTCTTTTCATTGTTATTTTTGAGCACTTCATTATTATCCTAATTTTGGAATGATCTACAAATATTCAGATATAAGCTCTAGTTGTAAAGCTAGTTTTGTGGACTGCAATTTTGCCATTAGTTCATAAATCACCAGCTAACCGTTTCCTCTGAAATATAAATAATTAAAAATATGCAATATGCACAGTGTATAAGAGCAGAACTCTATCAAGACATAAGAGGCTAAGCTGCATCTGTGATCTCATACTTCCTGTTGAAAGAGAAGCAAACTATGTTTTTAAATCAATAGATTAAAAACCATCATTATAAATACAGGAATGAGAACTCTACTTTCACGGAAAAGCGTTCTATGTTCCATTTAACAGAACCATCAAGGAAGTGACAGACTTTGGTTATTGTTATTTTCTGTAGTCTGAATTTTAAAAAATTAATTGTATAAAAATAATATTCTATTCCCTCAATTTTCCTGCTTTATCTCTTTCCTTTAAATATATATTGTATATATATATATATTTTTTTCCTTTATATATATATATAAAGGATTATTATAGGACTTATTATTTATTAAATGCCATGATAGTTTAAAACAAAAACCTAAATGATGATCATAATCATAAAAAGTTTTCAACATTTTAGTGAAGATAACTTTGGATAAAATTACTGGGAATGTAGGCTCTCTCACAAAAGATAATTTGTATTGAGCCTTTTATTTATGCAAGAGATGCTCTTTCTCCATTTCTTAAGGAAAGCATTTTTTTAAGTTACAGGGATGGCTTGTCACACTATATTTTAACTCTGTTCTGTTATCATAATGGGCTCACATATGTATCTTTATCTTAAGAAATTTGGGCACATGTCCAAAACTATTTACTATTTCCTTGTATGCTCATCATTGGCCTGGCTTAAAAGTTTCACCAATAGGTACTTGAATAACTATTTACTATTTCCTTGTATGCTCATCATTGGTCTGGCTTAAAAGTTTCACCAATAGGTACTTGAATAAAATGTAGTCTATTTTGTCATTTGTCTGACTTAAACTAAACTAATTTTTCTTTTAGACGAAAGAATTTGGAGGATGTGGTGACATGGTAATTTTTCCTTTAGGAATATTAGCCTTATTTAGGCCTCTGGGAAATTGGGAAATAGCTTTATTGTGGTTCTAAGGTCCTTCTACACTATTTTATTCTGCCTGTGGGCTCTCACCTGTGTGTATATCTTTGTTCAGTTTCCCCAGTACAATTGCCTGGGACCTCAGATGGCCCTGTGATTCCACTTCTGCTATCAAAGCTTTTGTGTAATCTGCTGCCTTTCAGTATGGGTAAAACCTGTGAAAAAAAATGGGTGTTACTCTCACAGTTAGATTTTGCTATAAGGCAAAGGAGAGAGGATTTTGTAGATGTAATTAAGCTTCCTAATCAATTGATTTATGTTAATTAAAAGCACATATATTCCAAATGGATCTGATTTAATCATGGAAGCCCTTTAAAATGGGACCTATAGCTCAGAGACGTAATGTCATAGAGACTTTCCCTTGTTGGCACTGGGACAGAATACAGCTGTGAGCAGTAACAAGGAAGCAAACCCTGCTGCCAGCCACTTGAGCTTGTTAGAAGATCCTGGGCTTCAGATATGACTCAAGCCTCAGTCTACACTGACTTCACGATTTCATTCCTAAGGTACATAGCTGCATATGATAAAACACATAGATATTGTATCTTGTTCCCGAGATGAAGGCATAATATTTTTCTTAAATGAAACTATTGGAAAGGGAAAGAAAGATACTGCCAGAGAAGACCTTTCTTCTCCTTAGCAATAGGGCCATTTTTCAAGCCTGGCTTCTTCTCATCAGACAAAAATCCTAGAGAAAATTTGCTACCCTCACCCTTTAAAATTTGGTGGTTGTCATTGGGGCATTAGAGGATTGAACTTTTACAACCTTTCTTTCTCTTTGTTCCCTCTGGGAACTAATGTATGAATATAGATGGTTGCAAAAAAGAAAATAAAACTGGGGATGTTAATGTAAATATATATCTTTAATCTCTATCAAGAATATCCTTTAGTTTAGTATTTTAAGCTACCATTGTGATGCTGAATCCATTTGTAAGAGCCTGGAGTCCGTTTTTGCTCAGGAGCTCAGGATCCCACTTGATTTTTTGCATGAGGGAAGTAAAGGCTCAGAACATGCTAAAAAGTTTGCTGGGAACTCATAGTGTCACAGTTAACTGTATTGTTAAAGCATTCTTAAATTTCAATTCATCTACATGATCAAAGAGTACAAAGGTTTCTGGGCTTTATCCCAAGCCTTTTTGCTTACATTCCAAATAACATGGCATTGTTTTAACATATTGCCTTATCAGGTCTCTCCTCCATGCCCTGAGTACCACACTGGATGGGAAGATACATTTCCTGCTACTTACTGATGCTACTTTATTATTACATAGCAGATGGGATTTTATAAATAAAGGAAAGAACTCGAACTTTATGATGAATCCAACTCAGGACTTCTCTAATGTGACATCACTGATATTTCAGATGATGAATTTTTCCTGGCAGGAGACAGACCTGTGTATTGGAAGATATCTAGCAACATCCTCAGTCTCCAGCCAAGAGACGCCAGAAGCACCCCACTGCCTCACCACTGCAAACTATAACAAAAACAATATCCTTCAGATATTACCAAATGTCTCCCATAGAGAAAAATCCCACCACCTGAGAATCATTGCTCTAGTCCTATACCTTCAACAATTTATAAAATGACTCTCTTTTATTTACTTATTTACTTACTTATTTATCTAATTTAATTTTTGTGTAGGTTTACAAATTTTATTTATTTTTATTATTTTAATTGTACAAATTCATGTGGCATGATGTGATAATTTAATATCAGTATATAGTATACATTGATCAAATCAGGAGAGTTATCTTTCCATCTCTTCAACATTCAAAATGTTCTTATTAGCCCATAATAACTGCACAAAGTTATGGGGTAGAATGTGCTATTTCAATATAAATACACATACACAAGTCAGAGAAATTAAGTCAGAGAAATCAAGTCAGAGGTCAAGTCAGAGAAATTAACATTTTCTGTCCCCTTATTATGACATTTTAATACAAAATGATTTAGTTAATATTTTGAAAATTCTTCTCTGTTTAGTGACTTGGGGCTAAGTCAGCCAGGTAGCACAATTGGTATTACAACTGTGTTCTCCCATCCAAGTACTCGCCAGGTCCGACCCTCCTTAGCTTCCAAGATCAGACGAGATCGGTTTCATTCAGGTTGGAGTGGCCATATACTGCTTGTGTTATAATTTTTGCATCTTCATCCTTATTAACATTTAAGACACAGCACTAAAATCATTTAGCACTTAGTGAAAAGTGTTCAATTATTGCTATCTAGAACGTATTTTTCAAGCACCTGTTTTCACTTTGACAGCACTTGCAATTATTGTCAAAATATTGAAGGTGCTTACAAAGTGTGGTAATTGGTAGGAGTTGAGCCAGCACAAAGACATATTTGGGAAACTTGTTGAACTTACAAAAACTTCCTGATTTGCTGTGCTTGGGCTAGAAATCAATGAATGGATGTTTGCTTGCTAGAAAGAACTCTGTATTTTGTCAGTGTTCCCTTTTGCTTACATTTTTTTCAGCTGCAGCAGGAGGAATTGAACAAGCGTTGCTTATGCATTTTGAGAAACTAAATCCCTGTCTTATGTTTTTGTCTCAAAATTATCTCAGAGTTAAATTACTTTATACGTTGTTCTAAACTGGTTCTGTAATTTCTACTTATCCTATTTCTTTTTATGATTTCCTGAAAATTGAAGTTCCATGTTCTGGAGGTCAGAAGAGAACAGAATGAAAATTTTCTGTTTAATTTATTTCCTGCAAAAACTCAGTTACACAGTGGAGAAAACCACACAATAAGAGTGGGGATGAGGTGGGCAGAACAGGGGAGGGTACATGTTAATCAACTTGCTGCCACCGTGACAAAGTCTGTGAGAAAATCAAATGAGGAAAATTTATTTTGGCTTATGGTTTCAGAGGCCGAAGTCCATGATCCTTGGCCCAGTTGAGATCAGTTCACCTCATGACATCTGGGAAGAAGAATGAGAGAAAGTGGAACAGGCTCAGGCCCCAATATTTCCTTCAAGGTCAGAGCCCACGGTGGCCTGACTTCCTTCCTATAGACTTCCTCTCCTAAAGGTTTCTCTACCACCCATATGCACCACAGTTTGGAGACCTACACTGTAGACTAGGAGACTTTGAGGGATTTTTTTTAGATCTATACCATAAAGGAGGGGTATAGGAAAACTGGTGGCTGGGAGCCTAATCTACTCAAGTTCTATCAAGCTGATTTTCTCACATTACAAGGGAACTCTAGGAATAAGAAAAGATGGGTTTGTTTTCTGCTAAAGACTGTTCTAGGAAAACTGATCTTAATGCAGCATTGTTTGTATCAGGCCATTCTAGCTCTTTCCCAGGTCACACTGCACATTACAAGGGTAGATGGATCAAGAGGGCTTTCTGTATCAAGTACATGATGTCCACAGGGGACATATTTCTCTAATTATCTCATTTCCATACTGATTCCAAGTCACTGGTCTAGAATCCTTTCTACCATCTTTGTGCCATTTTTCTTTGCTACTCCTCGATTGTAGTTGAATGTAACAATTCATTCTAAGAAAGAACTGGGGTACAGACCATTCTGTTCCTTGAAGGCTCATCTGCATATATAAATTAATTATCAAACAGACACTTTTGGGAAGATCATTGACTTTACACACAATCTTACATAATCCTCAGAAGCTTGCCAAGCCAAAATTTTCTATACTTTTGCATATCAGTAAGTAGATTATTTTTCATACTTCTGAACATTACTCAAGTGACACTTTCCAAAGTAAGTGAGAATCTACATAAAAGATAAATTTTACTAACTTATCTTGGAAGAAACTACCTAAAACTATGAGAGATATATAATTTTGAACTACAAAAATCTTAAGATTAAATTTCCCCTAGGAATTCTGTAACAAGAATTTTAAAGAGGCCATTTTGACACTTTAGTGAGTAATTTTCCCAGATCTATATGGTAGGTAAGTTATTACAAAGTCTACTATATAGCAAAAAAAATTTTTTTTTTTTTGCTGTTACTGTGTGTTAGATAGCATGTGTAAATAGTGCCTGGACAAATTTCTGTGATTTTTACAAATTGTTCGGAAAGAGTCAATTATTGCTCTCATTTTGGTCTTACTCTGACTTTTATGTTTCTTTCACTTCCTTCTCACCATCATTTACTGATAATTTAAATCTTTTACCATTTCCATCTCTGTTTCTACTTCTTTGTGTCTCATACACAGAGATAAGGAGCCAGGGGAGAGGGAAAGATGAGAGAGACAGAAAGAGAGAGATTTTTTTAATCAATATTTCTTGTTCATCAAGTGAGTTCATACTCTCTTTCATTACCTTTCATCCTCCAACTACTTCTTTACTATTTTGAAACCCTATTTTTACGAAGGCCATTTTTAACTTTTAGTTCATTAAAAGTGATAAACAATTATCATGTATATTTTACTTGATTTCTTTTTTTTTTATTAAAAAAATAAAAGTACAAAAACATATTAACAAACAGACACCAATTAGCATAAAAAATAGTACAATCACAACTGATCTACAGACAAGGTGACATGATCTCAACAGTGGTTATTGCTTTATCCATTGATATCTTCGAAGTGTAAATATATGAACCCATATACAGACATGCAAAATTGGTCAGACAATTAATCCTCTCAA
>PVLD010013933.1:0-54128 GCA_004027595.1 Dinomys branickii | reverse complement strand
GCGAAATGTGGGACTGCCGGGTGTTGCCGCCGCTAAAAAGCCGATCTCCATCGGGAGTCGCCGGAAAGCTGCGCCGGCTCGGGAGGCGGGAGGGACTGAGCTGGCTATGCTCCCCGGGCGCTCGGACCCAGCCAAACTTCCTCCCCGCGCGGAGCGTCTCTGGCTCCCAGCGTCTGGGGCTTTCCCACGTCTCGCCACGGCAGTTTGGGCCGCCCTACCGCATCTCCCCCGGCAGCTCAGAGAAGTACGTTCAGTTTGAACTTCCCAGCCGAGGTCCCAGCATTCACGCTCGCCAAGTCTGTCTCGAGCTGGTGGTGTTTATTAAGGAGGATCGCTCCTTTGCTGCTCACCTGGTCGCCATCTTCCCGGAAGTCTCATCTTGCTAATTCTTGAATTGTCTTTTGCATTATTTCTCTGATGTATTCCTTTCTTTTCATTGTACAGTAACAATTTCAGTTACATACTTTAAATTTTATGAACTCTTGAACAAATGTTTAGTCCACACTCTTATCTTCTACCCTTCTACATGAATTGTATTCTGTAATAAATTAGAACCTTTCTTGTGCTTAAGCATTAATTGTTTTATTTCTGAATAAAACAACCCCATATCATGTAACCACAGATATGGTTGGATCCAGAAGCTTAAATAATGGTAGCAGAGTATGGTCCCTCCTCATTTTTTGGTTCTATTTTTTTTCTACCTCACAGTTTCCAAAAGAAATTTTCTCTGTGAGTCATTTTTTACTTAGCCAGATCCATGTTGATATCCTACCCACTGAACAGTCTCTATGGAAATAACACATCTATCTGTTTCCTGAAGAGCTCCGAAGTATTTCTCATTCTCTATCTCATTGTCCACGAGGGGTTCATATTTGCACCTGTATAGTATATACGCCTGTATATATTGCATTCAATATAGTTGTCTAATTGGTCAAATAAGGGACCTACAGACAAAGTGTGGAGTAGGAATGATTTTTCCTCAAGAAAATCTAAGCTTTTTTTTTTTTTTTTTTTTTTTTACAAGAAAGGAATGGATGCTAAGGACACCAAATTAACAAGTAACTTTCCATATGTTCACTATGGTTTATACTTACACTTCATTTTTATTTTGATTGGTATGTTCAATATGTGAAAATATGTATATTTATGCAAATGTACTTGTGTTATAATTTATGCAACACCTGTGGTTGGGCTTGTGGAAAATGCAAATGATGCAATTCTTCAAATATTGATTAAGAGAAATTTCAAGAAGTTTTGTGTATACAGGAAAGTGCAGCATGCTTTTATGTTGTAGGAATGCCATAGTTTATAAACATTGTTTCTTTAAAAAGTACAATTTAAACGTACCTTTTAATTAACATTCTGAAAATAATACCCACTTTCCTTTTAATAGCATCAGGTAACAGAGGTAAAATATAATAAAAGTACAAATTGAATCACACAAGGACCAAATAAGAGATTGAAGCAAAAGAGCCAGGCAGACTCTTTTCTCTTGACTATAAAAACAAATCTAAACAGGAGTTCAACTTGCTAAAAAATAAATCACGTCCACTTTCTCCCGATCTTCTTTATGTATTGCAAAAAATGACCTTTAAACTACCTTGAGAGATAGCAGCTGACTAGAAAATTACAGTTATTAGCAGGATAACCAGAGATTAGAGTATTTAGAGCATTGAAAAAAAAAAAAAAAGAAAAAGAACAACAGCTAAGAGACAGATGTTAACAATTTGGAACCTCAAAAGACAGCTTCAATAAAAACCTATATTGTAGTATTTCTAAAGGATGATTGGGGGATTCACGATAATATATTATACCTAGAAATCTGAATGTGAATAAGTAAAATTACTTTTTTTGAGAAATGTATCATAGAAGTTTGATCTTTTAAAAAACCAAGGAAAATCACTAATTATATTTATCAAGTATTCACCTCTGCCCGAATGATTTTTACATGTAATGCTTTTCTTTATTATAAGTATCTAAAATATACATTTAAGTCTTTGAAAGACATTCCTAAAATAAAGAAAACCTAATGGTTATAGTCTGCTCACTGTTCTCTCTTCGGTAGAGGGCCAGATAAACTAGTGGTTACAATCCTAACCTGAGTGGTAGAAATCATGGGCTACAGACATCCCTATGAATTTCCATGTGATCTTGTACCAATTATTTAATTGTGATTTCTTTTTCTTTCTCAGGAGGAAATTGCAGCAAAATTCTCTCTAGGCGAAGGTAGAGGAAACACGCATGGACCAAGTGGCTCTTAGCTCCCACCTTCGGCGTCCACTTCAAGTCTGCAGAAGCCTCATGAGGTGGCGCCCTCAGGCACCCAGCTGTGGTCTTTTTCCATCCTGCCTCAGCCTCTATCCCTTGCCGGCTGTGTGACTTAAATTAATTATTTTACTTTCTGTGACATGGTTCCCTCCTCCCTCAAATGGAGCTGGTGCATGCCCTTGGAGGCAAGGAAAGGAGGTAATTTTTGTAAAAGAAATGAAACATTGCCTAGAGAAGGATTTGCAGTTACCTGATACTTGAAAACCCTTAGATAATGAAAATCCAGGTTATTGCTTTAGTAAAATTGAATTGAGACAATATAATGAAATGTTTACATAATTTAAAAATACGTAAATACGTTGCCTAAGCAAGCCACCCAGTGAGTAATCACAGCTTTCCAATGGACAAGAATTTTCCATTCTGATAACAGAATATGGGGCAGTGGCGTGGTTTTCTCCCTGGAAAATTACCTCTAGTTTTAGTGATGCCTCCGGAATATGCTGTTTTCACTTCTGTCACTATATGCCTTTTTAAATTTTAATTTTATTAGCATGTTTACAGTGCATGGAGTTTACATTCCTCTTGGGGGGTAGGCACACGGACTCAGTGTGGCCTGTTTCTTCTTAAGTCTCCTTCTTCCCTCCCACTTCCCTCCCCCTGTCTCTAAATCTTCTCTCCCCATCTTCATTCTTGTTACTATGTTTCTTAGTTCATGTTTATGAGAAATAACATTGTTATGCTTTATATTAGATGTTCTCCAAAAGCCTCATGCACTCATAGTTGGGGCTTTTCGTAGCAACTGGATTATAGGTATGATACTGAATTAGTCCACTGGTTGGTTCAGCATAGTTCTGGGTGTGGATGATGGATTTACTGAAGAGAGAAGACCCATCCTGAGTGTGGGTGGCACCACCAATAGGCTTGTAGCTGCAATGGAAGAAAAGGGAAAAAATCAGGAAGTCTTGGTGCTTCCTGCCTGCTTCTCCATGGACTGCTTCTCCTCTGCAAACCCCATCTGCTATGTGGCCTTGTCTTGGGGCCTGCTGACCATGGACTGAAACCTGTACAAACTGAGTTGCAATAAACCTTTCTTTCTTTAACTTGAGAGTGTCCAGTATTTTGTCCCAGCAACAAGACAGTAACTGAGACAAATGTTTACATTCATTGTGAATATTTAGTAGCTATACACGGCATATTTTAAATCTTACTTCCCCTCTCCTCCCTTCTCTCCTTGCCCTCAATCTCCTGGACTCTTACACATTTGCAAGAGATCTAGCTCCTTGTCACCATATACCTTTAAATGCTTACTGTAGAGTCACAACAATTTACTAAGCACTTATTAACTTGTTTTTTGCGTGACTCTGCTAGATGTAAAGAGTAGAACATGTACTTAATGTTTCTATTGGGAATTATTTTTTGCCCCATCCAATCTGCATGATTCTCATGCGCTCCTTGCCTTAATCAATGGCATCATTATCCTCTTGGTTTCTGAGGATCTTTTCTTTCCACCCCCTTGCCCTCCTCATGTAACCAAGCCTTGTCTATTTTCTGTGCAAGGCTTCTGCCTCCACTGCCACTGTTTTGGATTGGGACCACACCATCCTTTGCCTTCACTTTTGATGCAGTCTGACAGACAACCCTGGTCCCACCACATCCAACCTCTTCCTCCATTGTCCAGATTATTGATGGGATACTGGCTAGATTTCTCCGAATGACACTGGTTTCCAAGATTCCATTCCAATAATTTCTGCTGCTCTTGGGCATCATACAATCCACCCAAAGTGGCCTTCTTGCTCTTCTCATTTATATCTTTGCTCATGCTGTTTCCCTTACTCAGGGGGACCCCAAACCCACACATCAAAATCCTACCTATCTTCAGGGACAGTTTCAATGTCCATCTTGTTAGGTGACATCCCTGTTCTGTCTTTCCTTCACTCTATCCCCTGTCCCTCCATTGTTGATGGAGTACTGTCTCTCATTCCAGAACTTCCATACCATTTTATTTTTACCTTTCTGTATCCCTTATATACACTTACCTTATATATTTATTTTCCTGCCTAGCTTTTATTTCCCATACTATAAATTCTTAGTGAACAAAGTGCAGCTGGTTTACTTTCATGTCTCCACAATGCTGAAAGCAGTGAATATGGACTCTTGAAAATACTTATTTAATGATTGAAGGGATAAATGGGAAAACTTTATAATATTTATCTTCCACGTACTCATGTTCTCAGGGAGTCTGCACACACACACATAGACAAACTGATGCAAGGCTGATCTTAAAAACCAAAATTAAATATGTACAAGCATCTTGTTAAGCATGTGTAAGCAAATGAAGATTTAATGCTGACTGAGGAATTTGAAAGGGACAGGCTTCTAAGAGAGGATAGAATTTCAGTTGAATTTGAAAGAAGGATGGAAAGTATAAGCAGATTTTAAATAAAAACACTCTAGGTTGAGCCAATACTTTACGGCAAGACCTAGAGGCAGATGACATTAGGGCTATACTCATGAAACAGTGTCCCGACTAGTCGCATTAGATGTGTGATTCATGAACTTATCTGACTCCGTTACTGTCTGAAAGAATCACAAGTGAATTTCCCCAAGATAGGATTTTTCTCTTCAGTGTATTTAAGCTGACTCAAGGTGAGAGTACTATTTTCTTAATATTATGTGGAGACAACTCTATCATCTAATCATAGTTATTTTGTGAACTATAGACCTCTTCTCTTACTGATTGTAATTGGTGGTTACTAAAATGCGTAGGAAGAGATGTGCTCCTTTCAACAATTTTATAACTCAGCATTTTGTTTTATCATAGCAGAGTGTGCCGCAAATCAAACTTAATGTGCATCAGCGTTTCTCAATGGTACACTAAGTTTAATTTTAAAGGAGTTAATTCATGTAAGTGTTATGATAGAGCGTGCAAACTACCAAGCCTGGAAAGTTGAGTGGTATAACATCCTGCACATAAAAAGGTGCTCAATAAATACTGGCTAAATTGAACTCATGTATTGACTGTATCAGCCACCCGTTAGGATATCTATGTGGCATTTCTCCATTTACTTATCCTTATGGTCACAACAATATTGTCTCTCTCTCTCTCTCTTTCTCTCTCTCTCTCTCTCTCTCTCACACACACACACACACACACATACACACACACACACACAAACTAGCACTGGGTTCTGTGAAATATTCTATCGTGTTTACAAATAAATTCTCCCTTCGATTTATTTAAGCTTTTTCAAATTGTTTTTGTCCTTTTCTACTGAACGAGTTGGAACAAATATAATTTGTTTCAGCTTCTTTTTTCATACATAATTAACCTTAATTTTTTAAAAAGCTATTTCTATATATCATTCTAAAAAATCTAAATTAAAATTATACTTATAGTAATCACTTCCAACTGTGACAGGTATCAAAACCCTTATCTACAGAGTGAATTTATACTGGTCATGGGGGTACACACCTGTAATCTCAGCTGCCCTGGAGGCTGAGGTCAGAGGGTCAGTTTGAGTCTATAATTTGAGTAACAGCCTGGGCTTCATAGATCCTGTCTCAAGAGAAAAAATGAAATATTTAAAGTTATTATTCTATAAACAAAGTATGAGAAGGTAGAGTGCTTCATTCCAGGTGAGAGAGGAGATTTTCTAATGGAAATCCCATCCCAAGCTTGGGTGACTGCATTTGAAATTTTTTTCTAGGAGTAAGTCACAAGTGTTAATATTTTTATTCTACTGTGGAGCAGAACCCCCCCAAAACCCTCACAATAAAAATGAAAACCTAAAACCATCTACACTATGATTATTTTCCTATGGTCCCCTTTGCAGTAGATATTCTTTCCTCTTATGCAACCAGACTTTTGGGTTGATGTGAAATGTGGTTACACAAAAATGATTTCACAAGGATTTCTGAACTTGGAGTCTACAGAGTTGAAATGCATTATATTTAGTCACAGAAATTATTAGAATATAAAATCAAATGCCATGTGCTTCCATATTCTTTACATAATCAAGAAAGATGCAAGACAAAATGATCTTGAATTTCAGAGCAAACAGAAAAAACATGGAAAGAGGTGGCCTCTGAACACCAATGCCGCAGTCGATCCTGGTTCTAGGTAACTTTTGTGCTTCTCCCTGGGGTTCTATTGTTCATGTGTTTATTTCCCTTTCTGCTCAAGCTTGTTAGAAGTGTGTTTGTCACTTTTGAACACTCCAGTATAGCATCTCTGATTCATCCTGCGGTCAGGAAGCTAGAGCTAGGTCTGTCATTTAGTAAAGACTGGTCTCTCACCAGAGCAAATGGAGAAAATGACAGCTTTTCATGCTTAAGCTCAGCTCAGAAGAGGCAAATGAAAGCATATTGCCTGACCTGAAGGGAATGGTCCTGAATGGCAACCAGATTCAGTGATGCAGAGGGCTGACACGTGAAAGGAGGTCCTGTGCAGGAAAGAGGGTTCATTCTCAAGTGCCTATGGCCTCATCCCTGTGTGGGGAGGGAATTTGGAGGTCCTGAAGGGATTTCAATGCAGCACTTTCCTTAGAAGAATGCGGAAAAGAGCAAGATTGAAAAGCTTAATGTAGGTTTTGATTTGAGCTAAATAGACTGTAATAGGAAAGAGCAAGGAATCATTCTTCCTGTCTTCCCTGGTGTCGGAGTGGATTCATGCTGCTATTGCAAAGTACCATAGACTGGGAGGTTCATAAACAAAAGAAATTTGTTTCTTACATACTGCAGCATGGGAAATCAAAGAGCAAATAAATGCCATTCAATTTCAATGAGGTTCCAGTTCCTAACTCATAGATGGCTGTCTTTTTCCAGCAGCCTCATTTGGCAGAAGGGGATGAGGAACCACGTGGGTGTCTCTTTGCATGAGCACAGGCCACTCAGATTTCCATTCTCATCATCTAATTCCCTCCCCAAGATCTACCTCCTATTACCATCACACTGGGAATTAGGTTTTCAAAGTGTAAATTTTGGGAGACATACATATTTAGTCAGTCGCACCAGGGAAATGCAAATGCATCACCAATTCTCCAGAGACCCATGTGGCCCCAAACATTGCAAGCAGATACGGAACTGTAAGGAAGCCAAGGAACTCTCAGTGCCACTTTGTGACGTAACTGGCTTCTCTCCCAGAGCATTGCTCTTTCATGAATATGTTGACATGAAGGAGAAAATTCAGGCAGTAACATCCTAAACCAAAGTATTACAATCAGATACTCTAAAATAAAATAGATGTTTGGCCTGAGTTTTTCTCTGAGAAGTCCAAATACTAGTAATTAAATGGCCCTCGTCTCTTCTGGTACATGGTACTTGATGCTGGCTTCAAAGGAGATGGACACATTATAGGGCAGAGCTAGATGTGTTATGTATTTCAGAAAACTAAAATAGACACTCAGTTGCACAATCAACAGATACAGAATTATGAAACACCTTGTGATTTAGTTCTGTGGAAACTGCCAGACGCCTCTCTTCTGAAATTCCCATCTTACCTTCAGAGATGAGGCAATGCAAAGCTTTTCAGGATGACTTGCCTTAACGTTCAAAATTACTTTCCCCCAAGTCTATAAATCAAGACCGTTTTCATTCTTCACTCTAGTGGGCAACCCTCTGTCTGACTACATCCTGGGGTGGAAGACCTTTCCCCTTCCCCAGATGTGTTTGGAATGCGGTAATTCTCCCACCCTCTCTTTATCACTAATTGCCTTGTCTCTAGAGCAGGCAGTTGCAAGCCGAGTGCACGGGAGGATGTGACTATAGGGCCTTATTAAATCAGGGCCAGTCAGGTTAGAATTTGCGGCATAACTTATGTCTGCATTGCTGACAGTCAACTTATTTACCCAGATTGCTGACCCTGAACTTGCTTTATGGTCCATCCCATTAATTATGGCTATATGAAAATTAAATCAAAAACCAAAAAAACCTTTTGTCTCTCTGAACCAAAGAAGTGTTTGAGAACTTGACTGGCTTCAGGATTTTGGTTTGTGTCCAAACAGTGAAACATTTAATTTGTCTGCTTTTTCCACTTATTCCTTTGCCTGCTGAGAGAGGCATCAGTTTCCCATAACCCTTAGCATCTCCCGTGTAGTAAGTAACGTGCTGTGACTAGGAACACAGGTGTGGGAGATGAGTGGTCGTTTAAATTCCTTTACATTTGTATATTATTAGCACACAAAGACCTTTGCAGGCATTGCTCTCAGCCACCCTGGGTGGTAAGAATGAGCTTGTCAAGGTGAGCAGGAGTGGTCTGTCATGGTGGCCTAGACAGGAATTATAGGAGTCATATTCATCTTAAATTCTGGAACATGGCAGGGCTTAAAATATATATAAATAAATGAGAGGTGAGTTTGAAACCCATAAGCCCTCTTTCTAAATAGGCAGCTCTATGCTATGTGGGTGACAGGATTGCATTTCTGGTTTTATTAATCACAAAGGAGGCCCATGTTCCACCAGCCCAAACCGGCTTTATTAGTGAGTATACATTCCTTGCACCTAGGTTTATAGTCTGCATTTTGAAAACGTTTTATATTCTTCTTTCTACTCATGGTTTTCAAAGAGATTGAATCCAAACCCAGTCCTTGTGAATTCAGCAAATAACCTAATTTGCTGAAGAGGAGAGCAGTGCTAGCATTCCTGAATGGGTCTGGAGAACGACATAAGCTTTCAGGTAAGAATAAATCTTTGTGAAGATTTGATCTCCATCTTAGTTTCTCTCCCTTCACTGGGACAGAACACCTGACATCCCCAACTTATAGCAACAGAGGCTGACTTGGCTCACAGTCTCCAGTGTGTTCAGTCCATGGTTGGCCGCCTCCAAGGCAAAACTGAAACGGTGAAAGGGATGGTGCAGGAAAAATGTTCAATCCACAACAGCTGGGAAGCAGAGAGAGGAGGGGCCAGGGACAGAATGCATCCTTCCAGGTCACATCCCCAGTGACCTCCTTCTAAGTAGCACCCACTTCCTAACAGCCAGTCAGCTATAAACTCGCCAGCAAGATAATCCACTGATGAGGACAGCACCCACGATCCAATCACCTTCCAAACACATGAAACTTTTGGGAGTCATGTTACATCTAAACCTAACAATTCTTTCATAGCATGAAGCAGCAATGAGTTTTATGGGTTGTTTTTCACTCCTCTGCTGGCTGTTCTCTTGGCTTGTCCTGACACTGTTCAGAAAAGGTAGCAAGATTATATAGTTCAAAACCCTGGAAACTTTCCTTCTTCTTACCCAGAACTCACGGAAGGGACACGTGATGAATAATCAGCTCTGCTGGCCTGTCATAAATCTCAGTGAATAAGGAGGGAAAGACGGGGTTGACACGTCACCTCTGAGGACTGGGTTACAGACTCCCAACTGATTTATCTGCCCATTTCTCCTCATTATGAAGAAGGGAAATGGCTGAGCTCAAACATTTTACAGAGACATTTGGCCAGAGTGAACCTATTTCAGGGGAAAGACAGTCCTGTCTGCATTATTGCTTTCCAAAACCCATTGTTCTTTAGACTAGAAATAGCCCTGATTTTTTTTTTTTCTGGGGCTTGCATCCGTGAATTTTTTTCTTAGAAATAAAAACTCAAATGTGTAACTTCCTAAGCCCTGCTTTCTTTAGAAGATGATTTTTTGTTATCAGTAACATGGGTGCTGGGAAGGTCAAGGCTTCCTGATTCAAAAGGATGGTTCAAGTGGGCGCCAATAAAGAGTCAGGCTGATATGGTCCAAAGTGGTGCCAGCCACCTCCCAGCCATGGCACTCTTTAACCTCTGAGCCCCAGGTCTCCTTCTGGCACACAATATTAATCATATTGCCTGTCTCTGAGGCTTAAATGAGATAGCACTTGCCACACAGTCAATGCTAGGTGACTAATTATCACCCGTCAGCATCACCTTTTCATCTCCATGGCATGGGCAGCAGTGAAAAGAAGTTGCAGGCAATGAGTGCAGTGGGGATGGTTCGTGGTTGTTAGCCACACAGACCCTCATTGGATCTCAGTTCTTCAGTGCTGAGAATTGTTTCATTGGGTCAGTTTATGCAGACTTACTTTTGAGCCAAGTGTTTCTCTTAACTTCATGTACATGGAAACACTCTTCCCCTTGACCTGACTCCCATCCATCTCTCCAGGCTCATCACACTTCCTACCTCAAAATTTATTCTATAAAAAGGTAAAATTGTCCGCAGCTTATTCTGAGCCTCTTTTTTGACTTTTCAGACACTATCCCCCTGTGTCACAGATACAATAACCAATCTTTTAAGAAATCCTTATTAATCCTTTAAAAATATTTGATATCTTTAGGAATAAACTCTCAGGTTGTTCTCATGATCCTTCTGTGCACTTTCCCAACAACTTGTAAATTTCCTTCTAGAATATCAAACTACTGCATCTTCCTGAAATATATGTCTGTATTCTTCACTAGACTGGAGGTTCCTCAAGGCTGGGGATCGTCATGCCAGTGCATGGTACAAGGAGTTGCCGCAACATGATTTTAAGGGTATTATAAGCTTACTGTCAGGATGGAAAGACCCATGCAAATCACATTCTTCATGAATATGAATATAGGAGACACAAATGACTAACGTAGTTGCAAATGGAAACATATAGAAGCATTTATAGATATATATGCACACAGACTAATATACAAGCACATAGTTTTTGCCCTGTCAGTATAGAGAGCCTAAAAGTGAATAGCCCAGTACCAATGAGCACACCAAGTAATGAGATGTTGATTTGTAGCATCGTCCTCTAACAAAAGAAATCAGGGGACTTTTGATATTTGTTGATTATAGCATAAAGGAAGAGACACACAAGATTAGCCTGGAGCATCTTTTCATGCCAGAAAATAAGAATGCATACACACACACACACACACACACACACACACAATGAGAGTATGTCAAAGGGGCATAAGAACTAATTAAAAGAGCTCCCAAGAGCCTGAAGATGAGATAATTTACCAAAAAGTGATCGAAGTAGTGTCAGGTTATAATCCAAAATGTAAAAGAAGTATTCACGAGTCTGTGGTGACATTAGTAAGTAACTGCCTAAATTAATAAGTGAGAGAAGGGACAAACCTCAAGAACCTAAGAATTTATGCTGAGACTCCCAACCAAGGAGTAGAATTACAAATCCCCACTCTAACTGGGGGCAGAGGATAAAACCTCACATATGACTCTTAAAAATAGGTTTATAGTGGAAAAACCAGACAAATACTACTTCATCTACGTGACTGTGGTCAGCATTCACAGTGCTAAGTCACACTGGTGGCCTGGGATCTTAGTACAATGGGGTGGAAATAGTCCTTTGGCTCTGCTGTCTACTTCTCCAAACTTACAGTGAGTGTAGCCATGAGAAAAACTCAAGAAATTTCAACAGAGGGTCATCCTGCAATATGTCTGGCCAATGTACTCTCAAACGGTGAAAGCCATTGGAAACAAGGAAAACTTGGAGAAGTCATGGCGGAGAGGTACCAAGGAGGATGACTCAGAATTATATGATCTTTGTGGCTAGAACCTTGGAATAAAGCACATTTGGTAAAAGCTCAAACAAGCTGAATAAATTAGAATCTTTAGTAAATAATAACATCAATATTAGTTCATTAATTGTAGCTAATGTGCTATCCGAATGTGAGATGATATCAATAGGTGTGAGGGTGTGGGAGGGTATGGGAGCTCTCTGAAGTATCTTCTCAAGTTTTCTAGGAATCTAAAACTTTTCTAAAATCTAAATTAAATAAAGATATGGAGAATAAAATCAGGATGTGCTGAATAATAGAGAAGAGGAAATATTTCCTTATTCACATAGATGCACAGTTTCCTGCCATAACGGGATAGTTCATGAAAGATTTTGGTCACAAATTAATTCATGAATTGCTTCTATTTTTTGCTTCATTATGTATATGTAGACAGGTGAGGAATGCAATGCTTCCCATGGACTCTTTCCTACCATAAGAATAATAGAGTCCACCTACAAGTCAGTTTTTTTTTTTTTTAAATCAGTAACTTCATTCCTTAACTTCATGCCCCTGCTCTAGTCTTTGTTCCACACAGTTTGCCATCCTGGTCTCGTGAAAGGAATACCACAACGTTCTCTAAGTGGTGACTCAGAAGTAATTAGATACTCTTGGTAAGAAGCAATCAAATGATTATAATACCACCTCTGATGTCTTGAGAAACAGTGAGGGAGGCGAGAGTAGGGTGAAAAACGTGCTCTCTTAGCAAATTTAGGCAGAGAATTGTATTTGCTTAAAACACGACAACAAAACAAAAACAAAGATGCTGGTGCAAAGTCATAGCATTTCTGACGAGCTGTATTCTGCTCTGCTCCTGTGCTCGTGGCCAGAGACTGATTTCCTGGGGAATGAATGTTTTGTTGCAAGTGAGAACTGTCTGTGTTAGTACTCTTAAATGGGCTTGAGAGAAAAGCCGAAAAGTTAGCTTTCAGCTGTCAAATGACCCTGTTTCTAGACTTGTGCTTCACTTCATGTATGTGATTCTGTATCCTGGCTCAGAGAGAGGATTATCTAAATCCTTCTGATAAACAGTTGTGTGGGAGAAAAGCAGAGGATGTCTGCATGACAGGGGGTCCTAGGTCAGCAAATTAATGTCCTTCCTTGGGGACAGAACCTGCCAGGAGAAGGATGGCTCTGACCTTGAGGATTTACACTAGAGGCCCACAGAAGTGGTCCAACATGGGGTAAAAACGAGAGAGGAAACCATAGTAGCTTTGATAGAATTCACTCACTTTCCTGTTTAAAGCCTCAGACTCATTCTGAGCCCTGCAGGCAAAAGGGCTAAGTGATCAGCTGGATGTGTTTAATTTTCCAACATTTGTAGGGAGGTCAGAACAACATATTCTGAGGTGTGAGCAGCTTTGATTACAATTTCACTCATAGTCCTCATACCTATGCTGTGCCTTTAAGGTTTTGGAGTAACTCTGCAGTCTGGTTCCAGCCAAATTCTCCACCTAGTATCTTCTTCGATTTTCCCCCAAAAGGAAAAAAGTCAACACTAAGTTAAATGATTCTACCATTGCTTTGGAAAACCAGCACCCTGCATTCCACAACTGTATAAGTGATGAGTCTGGAAGTGGGAGGACACCGAGGGGTAATAGTTAAAGAGAACATCATTTGAGCAGCCCTATAAATTGTTAGGCCCAGAGCAAAATAAAATGGGCTCTTTGTCAAAATATTATCAGAAATTTTCAATGTGGTGACAGCAGAGCATTAAATCAGACATGCCTCATGTGACTGCCAAAGTCAGAAGCTCATGAACCGGCTTTGGTCTAGAGTCACAAAACTGGGCTCAAATCCTGGTTCTGTCTTTTATGTATTGCATAACTTTGGACATCTTTCTCATACACTTGGATTCAATCATCTTTATTTGTAAAATAACAGTAACAGTTCTTGGTTGCAAAATCCTTCAACAACTCAGTGAATATAATGCATGAGAACATTGTATTGTGCAGTAAACACTTGATAAATTAATACTTACGATAATAGTACAAGCAGAAAAGAGGGTTGGGTTCAGGGGACTGAATCTTTGCTTCTCTCTGCTTTCCTTGAGCGCTAACAGTTTGACCTGGGGAAACTGCCGCCCACCTCAGCTGGCTGCCACTTGCGTGTCCCCACCTGCGGGCCTCAGACACGGCCATCTGTAACTGGACGCCGCCCCCAGCACAGAAAGGCTAGAAAGCAGAGTCAGGGGACCACCACAGTGGCCTCCTCCTTGGCAAAGCGTGGGTTTCCATTTACTACAGACTTGTCCCTCTCAAATCCCTGTCCCTTTTGCAGTCTGAAATTTCCCGAGGGCCAGTGCCTGGCCTCCACACCTGGGTCTCTGGAGTTAGCTTCCTGCTGTTACTGCCTGCCCGTCCAGCCCTGTGTTGACCTTCTGTGGGCCAGACCACATAGCGTGTGTGCCCTGTGGCCTTCTTGTCTCTACACTCTCGCTGACCTGACACCATGACGTCTGTCTTTGCCCCCGGGCTGCCTACTGAGTCTGTTTGTAGCCCTTCGCATCGGTTGAACACCCTCCAGTTTTGGCTTCTTGCCCAGAACAGTGACCTTAATCTGCCTGGGCCTTGTGCATCAGTGCCCGTTAACACACTGGCAGAATGCAGTCCATTTACTCGCCCTGGCTGGCCCTGCTCTCTCTGTGGTCTCATGAAGACAGAGAACAATGTCTAGTAGAAACTTCTCCACTTGCCTGTGTTGGGTGCTACCCAAGCTTACAGTTCCTTCCTTCTAACCTCAAACAGAGTTAGTCTTTCAACTTCAATCAGCAACTTTGGGGAGGGCTGTTCTCCCTCCTGAGTCCTCCTCCCTGTTCCCTGTCTCTAAGAAAGTGGAATGGTTGGGCATTCTTTCCTTTGGGGTCAGCAAGAGTTCTCCATGAACATGCCTCTTTGTTCCGTGTGACTTGGTTTTATTCACTTGAAAAACCCAAGCAGGCTTAGTGCGAATTAACCCTTCGAAATTATATAATAGTAGACAAGCCTTAATATCAAACCATTTATTTTTCATTTGGTAGGTGTTGCGGGAGTGACCCACAAGGCAGCGGAAAGATGAGTGGTTGATTTACTCATGCTTTTAGACGCGCTTACTGTGCAGAGTGAATCCTCTCAGCTCACTGCGAAGTGCCTGGTGTCGAGGGAAGAGATCCAGAGTGCTACGAAGTGAGTGTCTTTCGATATGGGACAGTATCAGTTCAGGGCAATAGTGTTTCTATCAGGCGAGTGGCTCTCAGAGTGGTGGTCTGAACACCTGACAGTTTGCAGGTATCTCCAAGAAGTCTGTGGCGTGAGGGTCTCTTAGGGAAGTCCCTGTGGTAAAGTAATCTCACTAACTCGTCCGCAGCACTTGGCAGAGCTTCTTCTGGGAGCACTATCTATGCTCACTGCCTGGCTCTTTCCTGATTCTCCTTCTACCTCAGACCCCTTTTCTGTCTCCTTGGAATTAGTATTCACACACTGGACCTCTGAATATTGGAATACCCCTTAGTTTTTTTTTGCCATGGATCCCTTCAGGTTCTCACCCAGTGACCCTTTCTCTGAGACCATCTGTCTTGGTTACTTTTCTCTCATTGCTGAGACAAAATACCCAACACCCAAAATGAAGGAAGTAAAGGTTTATTTAGCTTACAGTTTGTGGAGGTTTCAGTCCATACTTGGCTGGTTCAGAGGCAGAGTGGCACATGGCAGAGGGCAAACTGTTTAGGGCAGCAGAGCACAGCAACCAGCCAAAGGGAGGAAGGGCTGCAAAATAGGCTCCTTCTCTCCCCTACATTGTAAACAGCCTACTCCCACCCAGGGGGCATGTACCTCTCACACAATCTCCATGCCCTCCTCTTCCACAGGCTCAGGATGTTTACAAAGTAAGCACCCCAGCTTCCTCCTGAATCACTCAGCTAAACCTCTAGATTCCCCAAGTTGACGCAATGTATCAACCATAACACCATCTCATGATCAGTCCTTGGGAGGATGACTTGCATGCATTCCATCATGACCATTAATGTCTGCTATGGGTTGCCTTGTATGCCTCCCCATTCACATCAAAGTTCTAGCTGTCAGTGTCTCAGAATGTAGCTTTACCAGCTTGCTGTAGATGTAAGTAGTTAAAGTAAGGTCATGCCTGAGTAGAGCAGGTGCCTCCAAATATGACTTATATCTTCCTAAAGAGGGGGAGTGTGAACAGACACACTCATGGGGAGCCCTGCATGAACATGGAGGTAAGGGTGAGGGTGGTGCATGTAGAAACTAAAGGACAGCAGCAAGGTGTGCACAGAAGCTAGGGAGAGGTAGAGAACAGATTCTTTCTTGCAGGTCAGTGTTCCTTGTCTTGCATCCTCTTACGCCTTGGAAATCCCTAATCAGCAAGCTTTCCTCCATTTACTCTAAATTCTAACAGGCCATCTCTTTCCTTTAGATCACTGACGGATACAGCGCTCCCTTCTTTTCTTTGTATATCAATTGCCCTGGTCATCTCTAGCAGACACATGACTATCTCTAAACATTGTTTCTGTTCTAGACCTGTTCTTCGAGTTCCGAACACTTCCGTTTGTCTATGAGTTCTTTCCCTTTGGCTGATTCACTGGCACTTGAAGCCCTGACATGTACAAAATTGCTTTTATGCTATCCCCAGCCTTGCTCCTTTTATAGTCTTCTGTCTCAGTAAATGCCACTCCTTTCTTCCAATAGCCAGGGCAAGAAACCGAGGAGTAACATAGGATTTGTTATTCCAAGGTTCTGTCTCTGGTATTCTACACCCAATCTATTAGCAAAATACTGTTCAATATATATCTAGGTATCTAGATATCTATATATCAACATCTATCTATCTATCTATCTGTCTATTGAGAATGGAGTAAGTGAAATGTTCTTACATAGCTGATGGGAATGTAAAATGATACATACTTTGTGAAAATTGGAAAGTTCTCAAAAGTTTAATATAGATCTACCTCATAAATGACTAATGTCACTCATATATCTGTATCTATGTCTATACCCATATCTATGTATTTAACTATATATATAAACATATTCAACTATATATATGCATATATGTATTTGACTTGAAATCAAAGACTGAAACAGATATATACACACTGATGTTCACAATGATGTTATCCACCATAGCCAAAATAAGGAGAAAATTTAAATGCTTTTCAACATATAAATTGATAATTGAATGTGGCATACATCCACAATGGACTATCATTCAGCCACATAAAGGAATTAACTTTGGATGTGTACTACAATATAGATAGACCTTGAAAACATATTGTGTAGTGAGTTAAATGATACATTGAAAGGCAGGTGTGATTCCACAAATATGCGCTACCTAGCACAGGCAAACTCATAGAGACAGAAAGGAGACTGTGTTTGCCAGAGCTGAAGGGAGAAACAAGGAATTGTTGGGAGTGATGAAAAAATTTGGGGTATGGATAGTGGTGAATGCTGTACAGGGTTGTGAATATATTTAATGTTAATTGTGTACTTATGAATGGTTAAAATGATAAATACTGTGGTCTGTATATTTCATCATCCTACCTGCCTATCTGTCTATCTATCTGCCCATCCGCTGGCCTAGGATTTTCTCCTCACCACCAATATCATCCATGTCCAGCCACTGTCCCATTTCATGTACATGATTTCAATATCCCCCTCCAGTGATTTTTCTGCTTGCAATCATGCTCCTGTACAGTTTATTTTATGTATGTATTAGGCAGAGTGACCCTTTTGACGTCAAGATCTTTTAGATTGTGTCATTCTTTGGGTTGATACCCTGCAGGAGCTTCCTCCTGCTTTTGAACAAAAGCCCAAATTCAGAGTAAAGACCCCTAAGACTCTCATGATAAGGCGTCAGTCACCTCCACCTCTAGGCTCCTGTCTTCCTCTACCCCTCACTTTCCTGGCCCTGCTGCCCTCCGTACATCTCCCGGAACACACTCAGGGTGCTCCCACTGCTAGGCAACTGTGCTCGCTGGTTCCCCTGCCCGAAAGGCTCTCTTTGACTTCCTCTTATCTCATCACCAATGAATCCCTGATACCTCTATGAAATACTAAGCCTCACCAACTAAGTACTTCTTACTCTGGGTACTTCTTAGGCTAAGCTTCTTTATTTGGCTCCATAGAAATTCCTGCTATCTGGCACATAGAGCACATGTTTCTGTACTTGGCCATTGCCTCTGTTTCTGTCCCCACCATGAATTTTGCAGGTAGATTTTGTCCACTGACGTCTCTCCTGTATGTAGAATACTGCCTTATCCCTGGTAAGCTTTTGATAAGTATTTGTGGAATGAATAAATAAAGGTAATATGAATGCTTTTGTTCCTGACCCAGATGAATAATTAATATGATTAACAAAAGTGCAGGCATTTCCTCATTATGGTCTATCATTGCCTGTCTCAAGAATAAAAACAAAAGTACAACAGCAATTCTTTTCTTTCATTGGGAGGTGAAAAATCAAAAACAAAACAAAAACAAACCATGGAAGAGGTAAGTTACATCTCATTCTGCAGGATCTGTCCTGCTTAAATTTCCAGGTTCATGACTTGCCTTTCTCCATTTACATTCTAGACTGTCAGGTCTGGACTAAAGCTGAAATTCAACCAATGCTCTGCACTCTCCCTGCCCCCTGCCCCTTTATGTAGTATATTAGTCAGGGTTTTCCAGAAAAAGAGAACCAAGAGAATCAGTGGCTGATAAGTAGGACACAGAGACACACATGGAGAGAGAGAAAGAGAGAGAGTGAGACAAAGAGAGAGAAGCAGAGAGAGAGAGAGAGAGCAAGAGCAAGCGAGAGAGAGAGAGAGAACATGGAATTAGCAATTAAGAAGGTTGAGCAGTCCTATGACCTGCTATATAAAAGCTGAACAGCCAGCACTGTAGTTTTACTCTGAGTCTGAAGACAGGGAAAACCATTGTCCCAGCTTGACAGTAAGACAAGAGTTTACTTTCACTATTATTTGTGGCTGGGTGAGGCTTTTTGTTCTGCTCACGCCTTTAATTGATTGACTAACATATATTAAGAAAGGCAATCTGCTTCTCCTGGTCTAGTGATATAAATGTTAATATTCAAAACCAGCCTCACAGACTGCTAGACCAAATATCGAGGTACCTCAGGGCCCAGTCAGGCAGCCATATAACTGAACCCTCAGCTCAGCCTTATTTTCCTTTTCACCTGACCGTGTCTTATTCTAGGACCTCGGATAGGATATCTCTGCTGGGAAATGAGCTCCAGTATGGCTCAAGGAATGACTGAGTGTATGTTCTAGAGCAGACGCTTTTCTTCCCTTCATGGCTCTTCACTTCTACATTACAACTTGAGGTTGGCTAAGAGAGCAGCTTTTTATCTTTATGACCACATGAAGGGCCTGGAACCATACCTGCTGCAGGCGGTTTTCATTACTACTGTGCAAAAGAATAATAGTTCACATGGAACTAGAATTCCAAACCTCCTTTAGCATGAACCATAAGCCAGGCATGCTAAGAAAGTGAAGGAAAGGGGAGAGAAAGACTTCTGTGGTCGTGTCTCGTTCACTCCAAAGCAAAATGGAAGAAAGAATTTGAATGTGGTGACTGGAATAATCATCACACAGCTCACTGTATTAGGAAAACTTCCAAGTCTCCCAGTCTCTGGCCAGACAGGATTTCCCTCATACTTAAGTTCTGGCTTTATGCTTCTGTTCCAAAAATGGAACTGGGCTAGCAGCTTCAGTGTCACAGGATGTTAGGGTTGATATCAGGGTACCCCTCCAAAGCCTCATACGTGAGTAAGCGGGGCTTTGGGGAGGAGATTGGGTCGTGGTGATGAGATATTCAGAAGTGGGTCAGTCTGCTCATGAGTTTACAGCTAAATGTGATGTTGGGAGGTGAAGCCTGGTCGTAGGAGGTGGGGCATTGGCGATGTGGCCTGGAAAGGTATATTTCCTTCTGTCCTCCCTTCATCTCCCACTGCTGCCTGTCTGCCAGGTCATGAGCTATTCTCCTTTGCCGTGCTGCCCTACCTTGGCCACAGCTGACTGTGGCCTGAAACCTCTGTAAACTGTGAGCCAAAATAAACATTTCTCCCACACTGGGTACAGGGTATTGTGTCTCAGACACTAGAAAATGACTAAGACATGGGGGTCTGTAAGAAAGGACCCCCATGGACCACAGACCTTGCAAATAAAAATCTGCATTCCATTGTGGAACCCAAGTCCGTGAGCTCTGAGTTACACTACTGGATTTTGGAAAATACTTGTAAGTATTCAGACAACATCCCATCTGCAAGGTGGTTTTGATAAGTAAATAAACCCTTTTTCCTGGTGTAGGGCTCAGTGTAGAGAAAACGACGGGGCTAATCTTACTCTCCTCCTGGATGCCAGGGGTAGAGGGCAATGGGCAGAAGGCATCACTGCGCCTGCCTGTCTGCGCCACGGCAGGTTGGTGCTCACTGCAGCACTGAAGTTCTCGGGGGCTTTGAACTCGGTTTGGTGAGGGCCCCGGTGAATTTAATGCAGTGATCATGGTCAGTACCATGTGGTAGGCCTGTATGAATCACAGTTTTATTAACCCTGAGTATTGGTTTATTTATTTCTGGGCTCCACTTTGGAGATTTCATTGTATATTTACCAATATTCACTGGGTACTAACGAGAAGCAAAGCACTCTATTAGATGCTAGTGTGGATTTAGTAGTAAATAAAGCAGGGCCTCTGCCTTGCATGAAGTCTTAATATTTTTGAAGAGCAAAACACATGTGGAATAAGGTAAAAATTGAGAAGCACCAATCAAGGGGAAAAGAAAGGTAGAGAATGGAAACAATCCTTCTTAGTCTATATTTTATGCTCTCCTTGCTGTAGTTTCAATTTATTTCTAATTATTGAAATAAATATTTAATAAAAGATACCTTGGTTTACCCTAAGAATTAACATTCACTTTTTACTGTGTTCCTGTTTTGAGCAAGATTTACTCTTTCCTATGTTTAAAAAATTGGAATTAACATGCTCTTTCTGAATAGTTCAATTTAATTACTACTTTAAAATTCAGAGAGAAACATCATTAAATATTAATAGGCCAATCTGCAAAAACAAATTTCACTTGGAACTTTGGCTTAGGTAAATGGGGATTTGAGAAAGTATGACAGAGTCTAAGAAATAATAGAACCAAGAAGCAGTTTGCATTTTCGTTTTATGAATTTTGTTTATTTATTTATAATTGTGGGTCTTAGAACTGTGATTCCTGGCAATTCTATAGGTCTGTGCTAGTTCTCAGAAAGAAAACCAGCTATTAAAGCCATGTGAGATATTAGGTTGAGTTTGGTGTCATGTGCAAAAGTAAGAGGAACTGTGACACACTGGAGAGACCTCCTTTATGCAAAACCACAGGCATCATTAAGTCCAGGCAATGTCGCCTCATAGAATGTTTAGAACTGCTTTTCTAAGTGTACTCTGAAAACTATGTTTTAATATGAAATAACCCATTTTTGGTTTATTTTTAAAATAGCAATTAAATTGCAAACATAATGCATGCCAGACTAATCATGGTTGTATTGTGACCTAAAGCTTTAAGGATTCAACTTTGCATCTTCTTATCTAAATTAAGAGCCTATCAGCAGTTAATCTTCAATCACAATTAAACCAACAGTATCAACTTGCAACTCCTCGGTTCTCAATCCAATCCAAGCGTTGGGTTCATCTCGTCAGTTTTACAGTAAGGACAGCCAAGGTCTAACCTAAAGATTCTGGTTCCGTTGGTCTTGGATTGGTTTCTGACATAAATAGCTTTCAAAATCTGAAGGTATTTCCAGTGTGCAGGCAGGTTTGTGACCATTGCCGAAAGAAAACACAACCATTTCCATGATGGTGCCTTTCCTCACCTGGCACCTGGAACTTCTGAAGTTCCAGGACTGCAGACATGTTTTTACATGAACACTTGTCCCCGGACTCTGAAGAAGTCACCAACTGCTTCGCATCTAAAAGATGTTGGTATCTGGGCTCATGAGCAGCTCTAGGCACTAGCATCCCACCCTGCACTTTTTTCTATCAGCTACAGAGTGGGAAGGAAATAATCGGGATAGATATCATCTTGCTATTTTTAAATTTTATGCTGCCTAAACAATATTCATAACAAGCTCTGTGGTAAATCTCTCGTTCACTGTCACAGTTTTTATACTGTTTGGGTGTACTTTTATATTTTTACGTATTGAAAACAAATTAAATTCAGCAAAATAGAAGATCCAGGGAATACAGCAAATAATTATTCCTGCCAAGCATGAGTATTTAGCACCTGCATGTTTGGGAAACATTCAAATTGGTTTGCTTTGTATATGCTGTAAAAGTGCTCCCTGGAGCTGAGGAAATCTCTTTTGGATTTAGTGGATATTTATACATTTATTTGATTTTGAAAATGTAGGTGATAGGTGAATTAGGTTAGGTTGCAAGGTCTCTGGGTACAGCCACAAGATTTTGGAATATTGCACTTGGTCTGGATCTCATATTGAAGTCAGGTTTGGGTTATTAATCTGTGGACTTGGGGCCGGATGGATTATATTAAAGTAAGACTGCACACTTTCATACAACTCATTTTTGTCGCGCGGCATTATATTTCTCAGTGGCTAAAGGTTCACAAATGGCTCATAAATATTTTGTGGATGAAGGCTTGGGGATGATAGTTTGTCACAGCTGGAATGAATGGGTGCAAGAGATAGAAGCAAAGGACAGTGAGCAACAGAAATTTCATTGCTTCTACACATCATGGGGAACTGATTTAGAGGCCTGTGTAGTTTTGCTTTAATTACTGCAGAGATGGTTTTGGAAAATTCAACTCTAAATGGGAAACGGGATGACTTATGGCACTATTTTATGAAATGGAATTAAAAATTCAAAGCAGGATGTGTAACTGTGGCGGCATGGGGCTGCTTTCATGCAGACGCAGTGAACGCTGCCATTCACTGGACCACACCTGCTAGGGAGGAAACATGCCGATACCTGCCCACCGGACTGCACTCAGCAGGAACTGCAGGGTCCCAGATCAGGGACTGGAGGAGAAAACTCTATGTGGTGACTTGGGCAATAGTCCCCAGTTTGTAAAGCAGAAACTGCCAACTGCTTATACTGTGCAACAAAATCTGAGGACTGTGCACTCTGGAATCCAGACACACAAGCCTGAGATTTAAAAGCTTGTGAGCTCAGGCTTATCTGTCAAATGAGCTTGGTAACAACCACAGGCTATTCTGTAAAGACAAAAAAATCATATATGGAGAAGCTGTTGGTGAACTAGAGAGTGGAATATAAATGTGAATTATAGCATGTAAGTCTAAAATCCCCAAGGAAATTGCTTCAAGATTTTTTCCTACATTATTAGCATGAAGCAGAACAGTTGTTTCACTATTGTTCAACCCAGGGGGGGTTGATGAAGGCCAAGAGGAAGTTGATGCTGTGAAAATTTTCTGAATTCTGCCCATCAGCATCTGTTTATCTTTGTGGGGGTCTGGGCGCATGTCCTGGTTATTTTATTGGATCAGTACTCAAGGTCTACTGAAATGTGCAAAGAAGATGCAATTTCTCCATCTCATTTACAAATATCTGGAATTTTCTTGTCATCACCTTCTGGGTAAATTGTGAGTGCATTCAACTTGATAAATTGACTATGTACAATAATTGAAACTATCCCTTTAGATTTCTCAGTCTATATATAAAAATGCTGTCCTCCAATTTTCATGATTTGTTCTCTAAGAAAACTCAAAAATTGCTGATAGGATTTTGATGCAGCAGAGTGATGAGTTTTAAGATCGAGGAGGAGTCTTCCAGAGCCTCTGCTCTTTGCATAGCATTCTCGTCTATTTGGTCCTTGCCTGCTGCCATGAGCAAGGTAACCGCTGATGTGCTTGCTCTTGCTTGGTGTGGTTCAATATATTTTCTTTGTAACTTGGCCCCAGCTAGAATCTTTGCCTTCCTTGTTGAGTCTCACCTACAATCTCTTTCTACTGTTGGCACTGTCCTGACATACCACCCCCTTTCTCCTCATTATCAGGGAATGCTGGTGTACCTCAATTCAACTACTTTGCATACTGTGTGATACCTAATGGGCTGGCGGGAAAAGCTAGGTGCTGCCCATACCAGCCTAGAACCAAGAATGCTCCAGAAAGTTGGGCATATTAAATATCTTTGATGTCACCACGTTTTTTCACCAGGTTTTCAGTGGTGCTCTGTATTAGAATTGGTTTTAGAGTTCTTTGTTCTTAACAAATTGTTCATCAGTTTACTTAAAATACTTTCTGATCTGTGAGTTAATGTCTGGAGGAGATTGGATTGGGGGTCGGTACGGCTCAGCCATTGTTCTGTTTCCCCAAACCTGCAAAGGCTGCATGGACTTGGCTTTGCTTCCTGGGACATTCTCTTATTCCACCAGACAAAGCTGGCTATGAGTGAAAGATACATATTAGATATATTATGGACATACTTTAAGATCTGAATCTTCTCGATTTACTTGTCGATGTGTAAAATTATTGTACTGATTTTGTCTTTATTGCTGTTATTGTTAGTTTTTATCTTTAAAATAATAAAAATAAACAAAATTGCTTTAACCTTTATATAAATATTTCTCTACAAAGCCTGGCTTCAGACCTTACTGTCTTCCTATGGAATCTTAGTTTCCATGCCAGAAGCAAAAATGTAGCTATTTCTTTCTGTCTTGATTGTAACAATTTAAACACCTTCCCTCTCCTCCTACCCGCACCAGGCTATACACCAGATACTTTCTAGGAGGTAGAGCTGTGGTATCAAACACTGAATTCCTGCTTCCAAAGAGCTGTCCCACAGGGAGGGCTGCAGGCAGTAGAGAAAATGCACAAGTAGATAAACAGGAGAGGTGGTGCCATGTGGTATGTAGGAAAATACAGCAAGGAAGGTGCCAACAGAGACAGAGATGAGATTCTGTGTGGCACTTGAGCAAGACCTGATGGAAGCAAGAATTCAAGCCATGGCCAAAGTCACGCTAAAGAAGGGCATACAAAAATTTATAAATAGAAAAACCTGTTAAAATTTTTTCAAAATATTCTTTGTATTGTGTTTCATTTCTGATCCCCAAAGACAATGCTTGGTTTTTAAACAGAGAGATTCACATTGAATATTAGTAACAGATTGTACTTTTTCAAATGCCCAAAGATAAAGTCACATCTATATGCAAAATTCTTTAGGGTTTCTTCATTACTGATATGACAGAATCATTCACTTAATACATGTACAATGAGAGGTGGGGGATGAATACGTGGATGTAATGTAGTTCTTTCCTTCAAGGAGTTCTTGACTGTGGAGAAGAGACTGAATTGTAAAAGTGTGTAATACAAAGAATGTTGGAAATATACGTAGGGTCTTTGGACATACAGAAGAGACATTTATATGTCCCAGGAGGTCATAGGAGTTCAGAAGAGGTCTTAAACTGTGTCTTGAGGAGAGTAGAAGTTACCAGAAGAGACAATCTGATAGAAGGAATGGCATGCAGTTTGAATATACAGCTACTGGGAGGAAAGTTAGAGGTCAGCAAGCCTAGAGATATGGCCAGAACAAGGAAAGCTCTTTTAAGCACCACTTGTGCACTCACGCATCTCTCTGACCAGACACAGGTGCAGCATCCCAAACAACTTCAGCCTGCACAGTGCTTACGCTGAGCTAGGAGTCACAGGTGTTCTCCCTCTGCTGCCTGTTCATACAAAGAGTATTCATCTCCTAGGTCCCGATTACAGCGTGCCACAGCCCGGGAGCCCTCCCTCATTATAGCTGTCCAGTGTGATCTAACAACTATTTGCCCTACACCCTTAGGCTGTGCTCACATTAGCTCAGCCACTGCTGTCTCCTGTCATTTCAAGGTTTCAAGTACAACTATTTTTCTTTGAAAGGTTATAACTCTGTGAGTACACAGTAGCTTGTTTTTTTCCCATAGCATCCAAGACAATATTCTGCCTCGGTAGGGACGTAATATGGGCTGGTCAAAAAGTGCGATACGGTAACCACTAGCCACATGAAGACATTTAAATTTAAGCAAGTTAAAAAGGAATAAGATGAAAATTCATTTCTCAATCTTGCTTGCCGTATTTTGAGTGCTTAATAGCCCATATGAATCCAGCAGCTTCTATATTTAGCAGAAAACATTTCCATCATCATAAAAGTTCTCTTGGCCATCATTGCTTTAGAACACTTTGTAAAGGGAATTCCCAGGTGAGGACTGCTTCAGGCTACTTAGGAATCGTATCTATAAATTGTCAAAAGAGTGCCATTCAGTTCTATGGCATATGATATTAAAGTTATTGATGAGACATTATAATTTAACTCCAGATAATTTATTTTTATAAGCTTGGCAATATACAGGTAGATAGTTATTGAAGAAATAAAAATAATGGTGCTTCACTGATGTCGATTCTATGCCAGATATTATGATAATATGCTATATATATTTTTATGCTATATAAATGCTATAAATATTTTAATTTAATGCTTAGAACAACCCTTTGAAGTATGTATTACTGGAAAAGAGGGAACATAGGCCTTCATGGTGACATGATTTGGCTGGGAGATAAGGCTAGGAAGCAATGGTGCCAATCTCACAACCAAGACTGCAGGCCTCAAAGCCTGGCCAGAACATCAGAGCCAATCAGATCTAAGAAATGTTACCGTTTTACATATTAGTCTTTTATAAAATAAAGGACTAATGACACTTTACGGACTTGATTCTCATTTCTTTTTCCTGTACAAAGGGTGATTACTGCACCAGAGATAATGCCCAGGTGTCAATATTTTCCTTGATGTACAAATGTATCCAAGACAGCAGATTGCATTATCTTGAATTTAGATTAAAGGAATTCAGTCTTTTCTAGTTTAAAATTTCATGTATTATTTTCAGGATTAATTCCTAGTAATACATAAGGAACTTTGGACCATTTATTTCCATTGTTTTGTGTTATCTCATGTGTGAATATACTTTATACAACCTTCTACAGATAAACTTTTATGGTGTTGCTAGTTTTTGTTTATTAAACAAAACCCTGCAAAGCATAACTGCATATATATTTCCTCAAGTACATTTTAAGCACTTCTCTATGATACCTATATATCAGAAGAAAAAGTTGATATATCTCAGAAGGAAATTGCATAGTGTTTGGTTATATGCATCTCCATGTCACTAAATTTTAGGAAATTGTTCTTAAAATTAGGTTTTCAATTTATAGCCTCATCGAATTTTTCTAACTTTTGTGCTTAAAATATTTTACTTTCACACATTTTTGTAGCACTTGTAATTTTTCAGCTTGAGAATTTATCATTCTGATGAGTATGAATTTGTGTTCTTAGTGAAGTTGAATATATTTTATTATATTTAAGGTTGTTGACATCTCTTTCATGACCTTTCTAACCCATTCATTGCCTAAGTTTCTACTGTGCTGTGTTGCAGTTCATTGATTTGTGGAAATTAATTTTGTTCTGGTTAATCTTTTGTTTTTGAAATGGGCTGCATATGACTTTCTAGTTTGTGATTTTCTTTTCATTTGGTTATTAGGTGTTTTCAATTTGAACAAATATGTATATTTCATTTTTCAGAGTTTGCGGTTTTAGTGTTTAAAATTTTTTTTCATTTCTTAATATTATATTTTCATAATAATTTTAAATTTTCTTCTAAAAGTTTTAAAGCTTTGATTTTTATGTTAAAGACCTTGGTCAATTTGGGTTTTATTTTATAATAAACAGGTATTTTATAATACACAGATATCTACTTTTCTCAAGCATGTAATACATTTTTTTTTTTTTCCTCTTTATGAGACAGGGTCTCGCTAGCAGTTCAGGCTGGCCTTGAGCTCACTTTGTAGCCCAGGCTGGCCTCGAACTCGCCACAATCCTCCTGCCTCAGCCTCCCAAGTGCTGGGATTACAGGTGTGCGCCACCATGCCCAGCTGCATGTAATACATCTGACTATTTTAGTTTTGAACATCTACTGTCCTCTTTTTATAGAGGTCAATTCTGTTGACATGTAACTCTGCTCGTTCAACAAATGCATTGACTTGGCTTGGTCTCAATTCTCTGCCATGGTGTTTTTAATTTATCTCATTGCTTAAAATCTTGTAATTTCTGCTAGCTAATAGTGCACTTATTTGCCCTGTTTATCATTCTTCAAATTTGGCCTGGCTAGTTTTGCCCCTTTTCTTTTTCCTTCTTAGTTTTTAGAACAGCCTGACAAGTTTCAGGCTATGCTCAATTCATTCTGCCAAACTGCTTCTATTTAAAGTCTGTGTCATGAAAGCTCTAGACTTTAATCCTTAGCACCCTATGTGGTAGCCAAAGCTATCTTCATAGGGTCCTGCTAAGAATGCCTCCCGGTCCCTCACATCACTCAACTTGGCAAAGATAAAGCCTAGGTGGTCTGCTATAGCTGGCATCTGACACATCTCCCAAAAACTTTTGTGTTAAAGGCTTGGTTCTTCAGTTTGGCACTATGGAGAGATGGTGACAAGTTTCAGAGGTGGGGGGCCCACTGGGAGGATTCAAGGTGTGGGGGTGCATTTCATCAAAGGGGACCACAGGAATCCAATTTCTCTTTTGTGATTCTTGGCCATGAAGTGAACTGTTTGCTCTATGAGGCACTTTCCACTATTGACATGGACCACCTCCACAGTGACCTAAAAATAACAGGTCCACTTTATTGTGGATTGAAATCTCTAAAATGACAAACCTTTTCACTTAAAAAATTTGATTATCTAAGCTATTTGTTATACTACTAGAAACTGATTAACACAACATCCAAGGATAGTGGTGACAAACTTCAAATCATCACCTTACACTGTTTCCAAAAGGTAAAAGTCTGTCTTGAGATGGAGGCTGAGATCCAATCAGAAGGATAAGGTTGATTCTAACAAGCCTTAGTGAAGTTGGCTGATAGTGGATAAACAGATCAAGTTGAAGGCTGGTAGCTGGCTATGCAGGACAAAGTCTATGCGCAATATCCATCCATGAAGGCCAAAATTAAGATGCCAGACTCCTCACACATGAGATGATAAAATTTTAAGCTGCACAAGTGAGCAGAGTATGGGGGTGGCTAAGGCTTATGAGAATTGCCTGGATTCCCTAGAAGCACGTTAGTTATCTGACAGAGAATCTAAAGCAAGTAAGACAATCTCATAAGTGGCTTTGCACCAGCTACCAGCCCTTGCTTAGAAAGTCAGTTTCTCTGATCTTCAGAACATCTTCTGACAGTGGCATAAGGAGCAGAACTTTGTGGTCTCTAAGTTAGCACTACTAAGGAATTGATTCACTTTGAGTGAGCTTCTCTTGCCACTTTCAACCTCTCTAACATGAAGTTGATGCTAATTTCTATTTAACAAGTTAAGAAAAGAACTTGTCAAATGTCTGGCACAGTAAGTGATTAAAAAATATTATATGCCCTTACAAGCAACCACAAGCTAAAAATAACTCACCTCCTGTGGGCCACAGACTGTCCTGTCCACTTTGTCTGGGAAATGCCTTTCATCCTGGTGTATGTATCTTTCCTTCTTTTGGAGAAGATGGCAAATAGCAGCTCATCATTGCATGATGTAAGCTTTGTGTCTGTGGTCCTTCTTTTGGTATGTCTTAACTTGACCTTGAAATGCAGCTACTCTTTACTTCCTGTGCATGAAAAGTAGCTTAGCTTCTCTTTGCCTTAGTTTTCTCATCTGTAAATGGGGCATATCATAGGCTTATTAGCATAAGTAAGTTATCAAGCAAAAGTAGAAGAGTGTTCGCCACATATAGGTCCTCTATAACTCCTGGAAAAAGAAAAATAAACAGATGTTTTATGCTAGACATTGTACTCCCTAAAAGTATCCTTACTCATGCAAGACTGTCAAATATAAATGTTAGGGTAAACTGAGGCACAAATGAGACCACCGAGGCTGGCAGAGTTTAAGCAACATGCAAAGATTTATTGTAGACCAGCTGCAACCAGGCTAAGGGTGAAAAGACCATTGGCCCCAAGCAAGGGTAAGAGCATATTTTATAGGGGAGTTTAAGTATGGGAGAGGGTCACTGCTGAGGGGGGTGCAAAATTCGGGGTCTCTGAGTAGGGGTTCTGGGGCTGGCTGACAGAGTGTGGTGTTGGGTGCATAGCACATCTCTGTGGTTTTCTTGGAATCAGGTGGAGTGGTGTGTGGAAGATGCTGATTTCCTGTTAATGCTGTGCACCTGCAGGTGAGAGTATAGAGCTGCTTGGGGAGTTTTTCTATCCTGCCTGGAGTCTCTTCTGGAGACCTGACAAAAGACTTTGTCAGGTGTTAGATGTTTGATTGGGAAAGTTATTTAGATCTACTTTCTTTTTCTGAGCCTCAGGCCCTCCCTGGCTAACAGGGAAAAGGAATACTGTCCATTTTGAGGATTAGTAGAAACCATGTGTATAAATTGCCTGGTATATTAGAGTTGTTCCATAAATCTGAGTGTTCCTTATCACTGCACTCCTAGATTTACATCACTTGCTGAAAGACTTGTTAAGTTTGAGGTCACATTTGGGTTAAGAATGAGGGTGTTGGCCAGCCTAATGTAAAGAAAATTTTACACTTCAATCTTTAGCCCCAGAAGTAGCCTTATATCCAGTGAATGTTAACATAGGCTTTTGTTCCAGGGAAAGTTATCTGTACATTAGCCCCTGATGGCCTATTTTAGCTAGGATATGAGTTTGAGGATGCTAAAGGAAAAAGCTGGTTTACAGAGCCCTAGGAGAACTTTTTTATGCAACAAAACGAAATCAACTTCTTGCCACTAAATTTACCAAAGACGCGGCCCTCCACACCCAAATTGAGTGTGGCCAGGTGGCAGCATGGTCATGGGCTTTCCGTGGAGTGGAGGCCTCGCTGGTTTAGGTTCACAGGCCCCTCCATGTCCTGACAGATGTGTACCCTTCCTCTCACCTGGCTTTGGCAGGAGGAGAAGAGAAAGTTGCCACATTATGTGGAAGCATTTGGTGCTTCCTCTTTCTCTTCTTGTTTCAACCCTCCTCCCAGACGTGACCCAAGGTCTGTGGGATTGAAAATGTGGGTGTGCCAGCTGCTAACATTATAATGCAAGTTGGGAGAAAAGATTTGGAAAAGAAGAAGGAAGTGGGCAGAGCTTGAAGTTAATTTTGAAAACGTTAGATGTAATTACAAAGTAAAACCCCAATATCACAGCTGTGCCTCTCCACCTAAATACAATCTTCACAGTTGGTGAATTTGACTTTCCATTCATTAGTGGGCTCTCCCTCAGTTCATGGATGCGTTTTAATCATAAATGAATTTTTAATAGATTCAAACTGAATGAATTACAACACAAAGGTCGCTGTTTATTTTTAAACGACCTTTTGTAATCTAATACTAAAGATTCGTGATAAGAAAATTCATTCCCTCTGGAATTGCTTGGGGGATGAAGGGGCTATTTTCCACAAAACCCCAGATTGAGAAAGTCACATTAAAGACATTGAAGTAAAGCGAGGCTGCATTTGGAGCCCTCCGACCGCTGCATGTAATCACAGGTTTTGGTTCCAGGCAATTTATCTGTGGCTTAGCTTCTGATGGTCTATATTAGGTAGGATACAAAATTGGATACTTTAAGAACAAGAATTTAAGTTTGATAAAAATTAATGTATTATTATCCTTAAAATTTAGGCTGATTGGGATACTTTGTTATAATACAGAAATTTAGGCTTCTTTTTAATACTCAACAATATCACATTACTGGTTAGCACTTGGTGTATCCCAATTGTGTGGAGGAAAGGACAAAGTGATGGTGCACACCTTGCTTTGCAGATACATTGCAAAAGTTTCTTACCTGTTTTTAGTTTAAATCGGTAAAAACATGGTCACATGACCCACTTTCTGCAAAGGAGAATGGGATATGTAATCTTTGTATTGGGCAACCGTATTTGGAGCTACAAATTCAAAAACGAAAGAGAGAAAAGGAAAGATCATTAGTACCTAAGGTAGATTTTTTGTTCACAGGACCTTTGGACTTTGACTTGTGTACACCACAGAGCCTAGAAGTTTTCATGTAGAGAAAGCCCTCAAAACCTTATTCCATGTTAGAATAACTAGCCACTCCTTTGTATCCAGAAATATATAACTCACCAATAGGTTTTTAAGACACTGTACACATTTTAGATCCCAGTATTCTATAGTATGTCTCTTTTGTCTATGAGATGATGTAAGATAAATAAGACAAATTGCTATACTTACCAACGATTAAAATAAAGTGTTAAGAAACTTAGGAGTGAAGGCTATATTTTCCACACAAGTGCCTCTTCTTACCAGGAATTGAACGTGGTAGAAAAAAAAAGCAGCAATTCTCTGTGTGTTGATTGCTAAGGCATACTAAAACTTGCTCACAAATTTCGTGGGACAGGATATTTGCAGGCATTAATTTTTTTATTTCATTGGGAGTTTGACCAAAACTCTTGCTTTTCTGCTCTCTTTTGTCCTCCTTAGTTATTATCATTGCAAATGGAAGTGCTTGACTGTTTAGACTTCATGAAGTAATAAATGAATAATAATTCAGAGTAAGACAAGGGGGTTTAAGTTTCAAATCAGCCTTGAAATCATGATCCTTGTTCAGTCTCTGTTTAGCTTGTCTGCTGAAACATGTACTTTACTTTTCCAAATTGTTAGTATGTCTGAGCAGAGAGAGATCCTCAGTGACCTGGTGGTCAAATGTATAGTCCTTCTCCACCAAGGCCATGTGTGCCAGGGGCATGAGAAGTGAGGAAATGATCAAAGAAAGGAGATAAACTCAATTTCCATCGTCTAAGCACTGACATGTGGGAAAGACATTGGAATGTTTCTAGGCATGGATAGATGATCCCCAGATGCAAGGGCATCATGTGTATCATACATAAATGTAAAGCATAATAAAATTGTATCTGACATATCAGGTTATAATGTGATTATGAATACTCAGCTATATGTTAGGTTCCAATTTTAGTCTAAGTAATAGATTAAAATTAGGTAAATGTAATGACATATTTCATATAATATAACCCAAAGACATTACGATATGAAAAATATAAGAGATTAGGAAATGATTTGTAAAATATCTTGATTAGTACTGTAAATCTTCTGAATATCTTCCAGGTTTGAAATATTTAGTCTGTCCAGTTTTATTTGCCACCGGCGAGAAACATGATCTTGAATTAATTTGGAAATCTAAGGCTATTTTTCCTTTTAAACAGGAAGTTCATTTTGTGTTTTACAGACTTACCTTCAGCTATGTGAAAACATAGCAAGATAGGAAGGGCAAGAATGAGTTGGTTGGAAGCATGGGCTAACTTTGTTTTGTTAATGAGTTTTCCCAGGAATGTGCTATGAACACTCTTGATTTTCAAGGGCCAATGTTCTTAGTTAAAACTGTAACCTCTGGAGAATCATGGAAAGTAATTCATGGGGTCGACTTACCTCTCTCTATAGCACTATGTCAAAGTACAGACAAAAAAGAACCTGAGATACATTCAAGTAATGAAATTCTGTTTTAAATCTGAAAAAATACCTCTGAACAATCATGGGGAAGTCAAAAGCACAAATTCTACATCCAAAGAGAAAGTGGAGTCTTGTGATATAAACAACCACCAAAGCTGGGTTTTCCCTTGAAGATTGCTCCAGAACCCCAGTGACTTTGATATTTCAGCTTGTATTATTGTACAGAGTACAAGAATACAGAAAAGTAAACTGTAAGCCCACTCAGTGGGAGGAATATAACAGGAAATCTTTGAGTAAGGATTAAATTTGAATGAGGAATAAACTCTGCCCTTCTTCAAACAGAATGTGGACATCTGTCCTTCTCAACTGTGCCTCTAACTTGGGGAAAACAATAAATCAAGCATTTATACCAAAGGGCTAGTGTTCATGCAATTTTTTTTTTTTTTTGGTAAAAGTTCATGTCACCTTGTTTGATATAAAAAAATCAACTAATTCAATGTAGAAATATCTTAAACAGTTGCCCCATTTCTTTTTCCTCTTTTCTCCAATAAAGTACATGACAGAAGAAACCTACATTCCCTTTGGAAGAACTCAGTTTTGATCTGCACCTTAAGATAACCCAACTGACAATTTTATGAGGTGAGTGCTTCTCACATTCAGCTACAAAACAACAACACAAACACAAACACAAACACCCCCCCACACACAAACATACACACACATACAAACACAATTGCTATAAGGGAGAGAAAGTAAAACAACAGAGAGACTGCAGGAAAATTTCAAAATTGGAAGTGTTTCAATTTTGTAAAGACTAGTGAAGTGTTCCAATATTAGAATAGCAGACCCTCGGTCTCTCTCTCTCTCCCACCCTCCCATCCTCCCAACCTTCTTTTCTCTCTCTCTCCCTCTCTCTCTCTCTCTCTCTCTCTCTATATATATATATATATATATATAATATGCATGTATTTATTATGCCTAAATAGAATTTAAAAGCATGAGTAGGAAATATTATACCACAGAAATGAATAATTAAGTGAATGAAATCCAAATAGAAGTTTTGGGAATTAAAAACCTTCATGGATGGATTAAACAATTTACACATATAATTAATGTGCTTAAAGACTGATCCAAATAAACTATTCAAACAACAGTCCAGCTAGATATAAAATGGAAAAATATGAAGATGATGAGAAATATGACAGAGTGGGAAAGTTTAATATTTGCTTACTTGAAACAGACAATTTTCCAGATGGGTTAAAGTACCACCTTAGGATAGTGGAAGGCCATGGCATATACACAAAGAATAAAACTGAAAGACTACATCCAAACAACTGAAACTAAGTAATCTATAGGTAAAGAGTTCTTAAAAACAGGTAAAGGAAGAGATCAAAGCACAAAGGTGAAGAGGTTAGGTGAAAAGCTACTCTCTCTCTGGCATCAGTGGTAGCCAGAAGAGACCTTGAAGGTAAGTACTTCTCAGCAGCTGAGTGTTTGGTACCTTGTGAAGCCATCTTTCCCCAAATAGGGTCAAACAAGGACATGTCAAATAAACACAATTGGCAGCTTCTGGCCCAAACACCATTTTCCAGGTATATTGTGCGGAATAATCTTTAAGTAAGAAAAACATACTCTAAATAGAAAGTCTAAAAATGTAAGAAGGGATGGTGAGCGTAGATGTTGGTCAGTAACTGTGTACAGCTAGGTAATTTTGTCTGTTAAATGCAGTGAACACTATACCACTTTGTTTTGGGCTTAAGTATCTTAGACATAAATTGCCATAGTATGATAGCATGTAAATAAGCAAACAACTAAGGACCTTCTAATTTCAGGCGGATGGAAAATAAAATGTTCATCTTCGGACTTTGTAAATCCTATTGTGTCACAATAGCTCTGAGAACAACCAGAGTTGAGGCGCAGAACATAAACCTTCAAACAACTGCAGGTGGGAAGAAGGAAACAATTGGCAAATGAGAACAAGAAAACGGACCAAAATTCCTCAACTGCTTTTGAGAGAAAGCAGTGAATAATGGAGGAAAGTGGGGCAAAGAGACAGCAGGTTGTAACATAGTAACATAAATTCAAATGTGTTATTAATGTATAAATTATGTTTGCAGTCATATATCGGAATAATAAAGAAGTTAAAGTTAACAAACTGACTCACCAAATCTATTCTTTCTTCTAAGGAACATACTGTCTAGGTAGAGAATCTATTTCTCAGCCTCCAATAAAGGTAGATCTGTCTCCTTTTGCTTTTTAACAAATTTTTGTTTGTTGTTGTTTTGTTTTCTTGAAACAGTGTCTGCTATAGAGTTCAGGCTGCACTTGAACTCACTATGTAGCTTAGGTTGGCCTTCAACTCAGGGAAATCCTCCTGCCTCAGATGATTGGCATGTGCCGCTAGATCTATTTTTCTAAGTTTCTGCCAAAGAAAAGTGAGTAACATGATATGATTTTAATATCACTTTTATAATAAAATAGCCACATGTCTTGGTCTAAAATTCTTTGCCTTCTCAGCCTTGGGCTGAAATTTGAAAGGGTTCACAACTCCATTTGAAACAGGGAGAGGTGGTAATACTGCGGGGTCAAAACAGCGCACCAGGTAGATGGTCCTAGGTGTGCATAACTGCATGGAGTGGCGGCAGCCCCAAATGCTGAATGTCATCCTCAGAGTTGTTACTTGAAAGAACAGTTAACTTGTTTTATGAAGCTACTACAGTTGCCAGGTACTGTAGTTTATTTAGCTGTTGCCCTAATAAATGCTACATACACCAATATCAGTAAGTGCTACGATGTTCAAATAATCACAGTACAGAATATAGAACAGAATGCGTTCCATTTTTATATGCATGTGTGTGTTTAGTGTGTGTGTGTGTGCATGTGTCGAAAAGAGGAGGAAAGGAAAATAGTGACAAAATGGAGACTTCTGTGTTTTAAATAATGCTATGTTTTGCAGTGAAACTCTGGTGCTTTGAATTTGTTTTACTAGAGTTCCATTTGCGTGAATGTGACTAAATGACCCTAAAAACACTCAGGCCCTGAGATTGGGAAGCGCTCCCTCCATTTCTGCGTGGCCTCATGGAGAGTGAGCAGTGGCCCCTGAACCAGGTATGGCCTGGAAGCTACCGCATCACCAGGTGTGTGCTGAGACTTGTCACTCCTAAGAGACTTTCTAAGATATATTTTTTCTCTTAATACGGGGTTGGTATTTGAGATGTGCTTATGAACGCTGACTAGGCAAATTGGTAGCACATCAACATTTTCTCCTCCCCAAGACTTCCTCCTCTGTCTTCTTCCACGTTTTCCTTTTCTTTCTTTGCCTTTGATTTCTCCTTCTCTGTTTTTTTAAGCTCATCATCACAACTATCAACAGTTTGGATCTTGCTCTCTCTTAAGCTATTTTACGTGGCTGAAAAGGGCCTGATTCTTCCTCCCCACTCCTCCTTCCCACCAAATGCCAAGACGCAGGCAGTGAGCTGGCAGACCAGAGGAGCCCAAGCGCCTAGGCATCGAAATCACTGAAGAGGTGTTACCTGCTCAAGGAAAACCAATCAGCAACTTGTCGGGAATTTCAGATCGGATGTACAGCGATTATGAGAAATGGAAGCCCTCTTCCTTCACTATAAAAATATATACAGAAAGCACTTGTAGCTTTTTAAACCATAATCATTTGGAATAATTGTTAGGAAGAGAGATGAGAACAAGACAAAAATGGAGGAAGAAAGGAAAACGAAAGAGTCTAGGCAGGGCACAGAGGGCGCGCGAGAGGGCGGGATGGAGAAGGGAAAGGAAATAAAGAGGCATTTAATGACAATTTTTGACGCTGAATTCAGAACTTCTTCATTGAAATATGTATATGAAAAATTTACAGTTAAAAATGGAACCACTTTAAATTGGGTTTCTATTCTTCATACTCTAATTATTTACTGAAGTGAAACTCGAGTGAATTGACTTACCAGAATGTAAGGTAGTCCAGTGCTTGCGCTCAAATTTACAATAAAATAACCTGTAGTATAAAAAATATGTTTTCCTGATAAATCTCATCAGAAGTGGAAAAGATCAACTAAATTTTTGTGACTGCTCTCATTAAGTCCTATTCAATAGCAAACTAAATTTGAGATAAAGCATTAAAACTTTTCAAGTATAAAAGTTTGTATTTTACTCTTTATTCAGTGAATAATAGTATGCCTATATTTATTTTATATGAAACATAAAATTGACTATGAATGTTTTCATGTTTTACAAGCAGTAATATAAGGAAAAAACAAACATCATGCGTGGCATGAGAGGCTGTAGCAGACACCACATTTGAAGGAAATGAAGAGAATTAGCAAAATCTGTTATTTTCATTTGTTTTTTGGCTTCATGTTTAAACAGAATAAAGTGAATGTGGTAAATATTCCATATATGTAAATACTGCTATCACATCTCTATTAATCCTGTAGTACAACATTTGATATTCTGAATTAGAACCCTTAATTTGCCTGTTATAGTGCCTGCAGTCCCCAGAGTAATTCTCTCTTATTTTCCTAGATAACTTATTTAGGGAAAAATAAAATAATGAAAAGATCTTAAAATGAAAAGGCCTGAAAATAAAGCTCTTATTTAAATTACAATACTTTACACTCATGTGAGATTTCTTCATCTTTGCAATCCCGCAGCTGTTTTCCTCAGGGTGTTCTCACAAGTTCATAAAGAAAAAAATTGTTAGGAGCCTTCTGAAACCCCAAGAAAAGCAGCTGTGTTTTTGATAAACTGGGCTAAGGTTTCAACACTTCAAGCTATAGAGAAATTTACACGGGAATTTTCTGCATGATATATCCATGGGCAATATATTTTCAACAGTAACAACATACACTGTATTTAGTCCAAATTTACACAGCAGAGCAGCCAGGCAGAACACTGTTGAAATGAACATCCTGACCTTCAACAGAAGACTCTGCCCTAAACGTACAGAGCATCTTTTCCCAACCTATACAAAAAGATGGGAGGAAGTGGAGAAAAAAGAGGAGATGAACTGGCTCAATTGACCATGAGCTATTCAAGCATCCTCAGTGCAGGAGTCTGTCATGAACGATTGGTGGCATCCAATGGTTTCAGTAAAGAAAAAGTTTACCAGATCTTGAACGAATGAAGAGTTGAGATCTGAAACTCTCCTTGTGCACGAGGCTATGCTGGATCCTCCTGCTCCCTCATCTTGGAGGTCAAAGCCCCTGACCTTCTGATATAGACAGGGAGAAATATTAAAATTTATAAGAAGTGACTAGGCTTATATCTGCTCAAGCTCAAGAAAACATGCATGGAAATGCTCACCAGTGTATTCCATGGTGGACACTGTTTGCTTTCCCTGTGTGTGCTGTGCTTTAGGACACTCCCAGAACGTTCCTCCAGGCACACTCATTGTCCCTTGTTAGATCTCCCGTCCAGCAAGCAGAATCTTGTTTATTCGGGGCTTACTTCCTCCTCTGTGCACCATTTATTCTGCTGACTTCCTTTAATTTCTGCCCCTTCTATACTATGGTCAGTGCAACAAAGGGTCAAACTTCAACTAATTCTGTGAGCAATGTTTCTGTTAAGAGCTCTGTGGTTTGTATCACTTATTTTAAGGAAAAGGGCAACATTTCATTACAAATATCTCCTGGTCTAATTAATGTAGCACCTGTAATTTATAAGTTCCTGCTACAAGTTTGCTGTATGTGTTTTCTAGTAAAGAAGATACAGAGATGGACAGGAAAAACAGGTGAATTGGATGCAGCCTGAGGCACACAATAGAGAACTGGCCAATCCATGCAGTGTTAGAACTAAGGTATCAACTTGGCAGTTGAATCATTCTTGATCATTGGATTATCACATGAGTGGACAGAATGTATGCTAACATTTTGAAATGGGTTGAATTAGTGGCCTTGTGTGGCTTTCCTCATAAATGAGTCTCCTTGAAGAGGTAAAATAATATTCCCAAAGTCATGGAACTAGTTAATGGCAGAAGCAGAATTGATAGCCATCAATGTTTCCAAAGCCCATCTTGTAGTCCCACACCAAGAGACACTCTTCTTTTCTTCTTTATAAGCCTAATTTCATATCCTTGTTATATATTTCTGATATCTGTGATGCACGTTCATGTCCGTTATACATAGAGAACAATGGTCACTTCGAAATACAGATGAAAATAAGTTATGCTAATTTGATTACATTACTATGTTAATTTATTCACCACTCCTTTCTCTTTCACTACAGCTGGAGTAGTGCATAGGGTCACATACATCAAATCCACTCACCAAGAAAGCACTATATTGGCCTGGCTGATGCCAGGCATATGAGGGAGGCCTACTGTATTTGTTATAGGGCATTTCTTCTGCAAGCCAGCCAGACTTGGCAGAAGCTGTACATAAATTTATGTCTCCCCCAGATTAGTGTGTTCAAGTCTTAACCCCCAGCCCCTAAGTATGTAACTTTCCTTGGAGATATCCTCTTTATAGTGGTCATCCAACTATGAGGTCTGATGAAACTTTGGAGTGTGTGTTTAAATTTTTAAAATTTATTACAGTAAAAGGCCTGTTGCCATTAATCACCTCAAGTTGCTCCCTCTCACTTCAAACAGATTTATCCTATCATTTTTGCCAGCATTTGAAGCACTTTAGGCATTTTCTTTCAAAGATGTCTTTACAAGACAAGATCAAAAAATACGGTAAGTGTTGCTACCAAGTACCACTGAACAGAAAGTCAGGCTTGTAAAAACTTCGTGGTGTCCACCTCACTGACTGGATCCCCCACGATGTGGCTTCTGGGTCTTCTCTAGAGTTAAGAATAAGTAACCATTTTACACTGATTCAGGATGTCAAGGCAGCCACAAGAGCCCAACTGAAGACACATATAAGATGAGACTGTTAGAGTGCATCTTACTCCAAAATGACTAGTTTCCTTTCAAAGTGGAGATAGCCAGAAACAGCCATGTTTGCAGAAGAACACCATTCTGAGGACAAAAGCAGAGATCTGAAAGTCAAGGAGTATAGACGATGGCCATTACACCACTAGGCACTAGAAAAGACAGACGGAGTCAATTCTCCCTCACAGCCTTTGGAAGAAACCAACAGAGCTGGCTGACACTGCCAGCTGGGACTTCTGCACTCTAGAACCCCGAAACAGTAAAATGAGAGCAATAGAAATTATTAGGTAATACTCTTCAGCTCTTGCCAAAGTGACACTAAGAAAGAGAAACTCTTCATGGCACAGTTGTAGTAATCTTGGCACCTTTTAGTCATTGTGATGCCTTTCACACTATTTCAACACACTTCTTTTACCAGGATGTAGAAGAATAAAAGTCAAGGGATACAATTTGTGTGTGTGTGTGTGTGTGTGTGTGTGTTTGTGTGTGTGTGTGTGTGTGTGTGTGTGTACATTGCTAATGCTACGTGAAAATAAAATGATCTTGTGTATATTGTCAAATAAATGGATGGATGGATGGATGAACAAATATATGATACAATGACAAAGAAAGAGAATTGATTTTGGCATGAGGCAGACTTGGAAGATCAAAAGAGTAAACATTTGTAAAAGTACCTGTAGGAAATGCTATGTTCTTTCACATGCCTTGCTTTCATTACTTCTTTTATGGCAGGACTATAGGATGTTTTTCAGTGGGCACCTTGATGTAGCATTCATGGTCTTATTTCTACCTTTGATCAAGCTGCAGCTAAGAAGAACCCAGTGAACTTGATTGAAGAAGTCCTGCTTCAGGTACACTAACTTCCTCTTCTTTAGGAAGAATGATTTTATTACAATCAATCTTTAGTAAGTAATGATTTTATTAATCAATTACCATCTTGGAACAAGTGAGTGCATTAACAGAAACCAAGCATCATATACTGCTTTAGTGATCAGAGTATGTGGAAATGATCACACACATTTATGTCTCTCAAGGTGCATGTTAAAGGCATAGCCCCCATTTCTAAGTTACCTGTGTTAAATGTTACCCATTTTATTTCTCTGACTTCTGAAATGTCCTATTAACCAGCCTGCCCTGGAGGCACATTTAGCAGTTAGAGAACTTTTACAAGATAACCAACTCTTGCCCATGTCTTATGTATGTTCTTTCTGCGACAGTGGAGTTCTCACTGGTGACAAACTTGGATCTTTGTAGCTGTTGAAGGACACGATACAAGACAGAGAATTAAAGAAGTGTACCTTGTATGCCTCTGTGTCATAACTTGTTTTAAAAAATCATTTAGTTGCCTAAAATCTAACTTGGAATACAGGCACTCAAATGTTTCACCAGAGACAGGCACAGATTCAACATCACCTGACACAAGAGTGGTGACCTTCTCCCAGTTGCATTTCTTAACTCGATTGATATTTCCTTACTAGTATTATAGGTGACAAAGTTTTATAGAAAGTTCCCTCTTGGGAAGAAATACCCATCAACTTTCATTCCTATATCCTGCATCTAACTTATTATTCTTAGAACTTGAGCTCAATTTTAATTTTAGTGAAATATAACCTAAGCATTTCCACACAATATTTGGGACAATTACTAAAAAAGTGATTCTTTGTTTATCTGGAATTAAAATTTAACTCTTTGATGTGTTCTTCTATTTACCAAACCTTACAACTCTAATTACATGTAATTTTCAAAGTAGTGCATCTCCCTCTCCAAAAGAAAATTGTATCAGTATAGTTTTATCTGTGAAAAAAATTTTTGTGAGTGGAAAAATCTGGTTAAGAAATACTGTCACATAATTCAAATTACTCTTAAAGCTCACCTCTGTGTTTTACCTTATCAAAGGATCATTGGTAGAAATCTGGTTTCTTTTTCTTAGTGCAGAGGCAAGTCATATCAGAGGGGTATTGTGGCAGTCAAATACTTTTACCTTTGTATCAAGAAGAATATTATTAAGCTGAAGTTGTAAGTAGTTTAGCTAATGTCATGCTTTTTATTTGTGTTTGCACCTGAAGAAGGTGAAAGAAGATATTTCCAAAAGTGAAGATGTTATAATATAGTCATCTGACTACATCTCTCTGCACAGACTGAAATGTCAGAAAAAAATTTCTTGATTCCTGCTAAAGTGAGATGTGGGCTGAGCTCCCTTGGAAGTTGAGCTAAAAATATGGAATACATGTCACAGCTTCCCATGACAACTTCCCCAGCTCTGTAAAAAATGTGCCAACTGGAAGCCCACCTGGAAGTCTATCGAGAAGCGCAGGGCAGATATGGTAGATTAAGATTTTCACTTTAGAGTAATGTTCTTGTCTACATGATTCTTTCCCCTCAGTGATATCACCATGTAAAAAGGAGCAAGTGAGAAGTGAAAAATAATTATAACTGCCTTGTAAGGTAGTTTAGAACATGGCAAATAAACCTATACATAGCTGGTCAAGAGTAAGCTCTTGGATTTGAGGACAACGAGCAAGTCAAGTGCTTGTCTTACCTCCTCTGCAGCCCAGGGAGATGGCAGATAAAGTGTTTGCAGCGAAACTCCAACATATGGTGAAGGAAATTGAAATGCACTAAGTGGCAAACCAAATACAGTGTTTTCTCTTTTCTTTCCAATAGAAGTGATGCACTGCTAAAAGAAATAGGATGTAGAGAGTGTTTTAAATTTGAATATAAGGGTGATATTCTCTCAGAAACAGCAACCTGCATTACAAACACATGAAGAGAATTTTTAATGATTTAGGTAAGGTAAGAACAGCATTGCCTAGCGGCTTAAAACATAAACAGGATACAAATTGTCAAGACCGGAAAACTCTTCTGTTCTTAAACTGTAAAAATAAATGAAATTATCAACAATGTCAAGTATGACTTAATGATTTTTCATTAAACATTTAGTGGTTTCCAGATGGCTTGATATTGCTCTAAACGTAAATATGGCCTATGCATTTATAAAATAGCTAAACAATTATTTGTAGGAATAAAAGTAAAAGTCTGATAGAATATGAATTTGTATTTATCAACTACATTTATCTAACATTAAAGTTATCATACAGGAGAATATATAGATGTTGGTGTTCAATTTGCTTTTGACATTTTTCTTTATTTATGAATGTTCATTTTTATTTCTTTCTAATTTTCTCCTTTGCTTTAATGCCTTTATATGAGTGCAGTATGTTTGTTTTGCATTATTTATTGTTTGAAGGTAAAATCAAATCTCATTTTTCTTATTTAACATAGGCTAGAAAATAGCTTTATGTAACTATAGGTAGAAACAGAAAATGCTTGTCATTCTACTAAGCCACTTGAATTTTAAATATGTGACTAGAAGAAGTAATAAGGGTATTTTGATGCATTTTCGGCAACTTCTCCATTGTACATGGATGAAGAATAAAAGGAATGAAAATAGGGGCAAAACCATAACTTTGCTTCTGCCATCTCAACTTTTTTCTTTTAGCCTGAATCCAAAGACTTTTCTTCTTTCTCTACCTCTTTTTTTGAGCTACTTGTGAGGGAATCCTGGAATTTCACAATGAACTACACCCCTATCCCAGTTTGATTTGTTTTGTTTTGTTTTTTGAAATAGGGTCTTGCTAACGTGCCCCCAAAGGCCTGGACCTTGCAGTCCTAACTCAGTCTCCCAGAGTGATTGGGCTTATACAACCATGCCTGGCTACTTAATCACTATTCTAAGCTCCAAGATGTTTATAACACAGTTTGGGGACCTTTATTGTATCGCACACTCAAAAATGTTCACGAGAACTGAACTAGAAATGAGAAGAGATAATGTCCATATGTAGTAGTCTCAGTGGATGTGGCAGAGAACATCCACCAAGGCAGATCTTAAAACAAAGCTTAGAGAGAGAGAGAGACAGAGAGAATATCATACTGTACATTTTTGTAAATTTTAATGTAATTAAAATAGAAATCAATAAGAAATACCTAGAAAATCCCCAAACACATGGATATCAAACCACAAATTTTAAATAAAGAGTCAAAGAAAATTAATTGAATAAATCCTTAAAAACATACTAAAATTTGAGAGATGCAGATAAGGTGAAGCTTACAGGGAAATTTTATATTAAATATTTATATGACAAAGGCTAAAAGGTCTTGAATTAGTAGTCTAAACTTTCATTTTAATGACCAAGGAAAAAAAGGACTAACTAAAGCTAAAGGAAAGAAAAAAAATGATTTAATATATGTATGATCAGAAATCAATAAATTTTAAAATAACTATAAAAACATTCAAAAGAAGAATTGGTTCTTTGAAAAGAGCAATAGAGTTGATAGACTTCTAACCAGATTGAAAAAAAAAACAGAAGAGAATGACAGAAGTTAAACTGTTACTAATATCAGCAAAGAGAGCGAGGACCTAACTACTTATTCCCCCGAAACTTAAAAGCTTATCAGAGAATACGGAGCACAATGCTATAGTGTTCAAAGGCAGATGCAAAACTTACTGAACCTTGAAACACATACATTATTAAAACTGACAGTAATACATATGTGGAAGCAACATGCAAGTTCTTATATTCTATATGTATTCAAGATTGAGTCTATAAGTAAAAAACCTTCTCAAAATGAAAACTTCTGTTTTACATGGTTTCATTTTTAGATTCTATCAAATACTTAAGGATGGTATAAAATCTTTTCCACTGTCCTTCAGGAGACAGGAGAAAACATTCATTTCATTAATATAAAAACTAGACAAACTATACATAGCATACCATTGAGAACATAGGTAATAATTTTTAATTCAATTCAAATGCAGCAGAATATTTTAAATAACACATAGAACATGTGAGATTCATCCCATAATTCAAAGTGTTCAGCATTAAGTATAAGGGAATTTAATACAAGTGTACCAACTTAATAGAATAACAACAAAAATGAAAAGAAAACATAATTAACTCAGTAGATACAGGAAAAACTTTTAGTGTTATTCAAGTCCCTTCAAGATGAAAACAGAATGGAACTGCTTTCATCTAATAAAGACACTACAGACACACACTACACTGACTTCCTACCTTTTAGTTAGAGACTGGTTTTCCTTAAAATTGAATGGAATATCCTCTCCCACCACTCCTACTTAACATTCCACTGGAAGCACTAGTTTATGCACTAAAGCAAAATGATGGATAGATTAGAAAGGAAGAAAAAAATCTGCCTCAATCCACAGACTAAATGATTACCCAAGTAGAAGATTCAGAGAATGTACATCAAAGCTCCTAGATCTGATTAATAAACATAGTAAGTGGTAGGGTACAAGAACAAGAAACAAAACTTAATAATACTCCTACATATAAGCAGCACATAATTAAAATTTAAATTTACAAATATCTTCATAAAGAATAAAAAAGAAGCCTAGATCTGACTAAAAATGTGCACAGGATCTCTATTTTAAAAACTAAATAATATTATGGAACATTCAAAAGAGAATCTAAATAATCTCAGAGAAATGCTATGTTTAGTGTTCATGGTATGGTTTATGGTAATTTCAGAGAAACACCTTGTTTACCAAGTAGGTACTTCCGCTCAGTCTGATTTACATATTAAGACATTATCATTGAAAATCTCAGCAAGCACAATTTGTATGTACTGATAAATTGATTCTTAAATTTATGTGCAAAGACAAGGGAACTAGAATACCCACAAATTATTCTAAAAAGAAAGAACAGAACTCATGGACTCATATTATCTAATTTCTATATATACCATAGTCTACAATAATCAAGAAAATGTAGTACTGACAAATAGATAACCATTGGCACAGGATAGACAACCAAGAAATAAAGCCGTAAAAATATATTAAATGCTTTTTGGCAAAGTGGGAAAGGAAATTTCACAGAAAAAAAGAATAGTCAATAACTGGTGCTTGAACAGGTAATATCATCATAAGAGATAAATATCAGCCCCTACCTCATGTCTCATACCAAATTAATTTTAGAAAGATTATGGAACTAAATATAAAACAGTTAAAATAAAACTTCTGAAAGAATATATAGGAAAAACTCTGCATGAAACTACTTGAGTTTATTAAGGAGGATATCTTTGTGTTTTAGATATGATACAGAAGGCACAATCAATCCGTGAAAGAAAAGATAAACTGACTAGGAAAAATAGATACATATTGAAAAACATTGTTAGGAGAAGGAAAAGAGGAACCATAGATGAAAGCAAAATATAGGCAAGCCTAAATAAAAGATCTGTATCACCACTATGAAAGAACATTTATAATTCAAGAACAATAAAACAAGCAATAGATAGTTCACAAACACCTTACTAAAAAACCATGAAAAGATGTTCAACACCATTGGTCACTAAGGAAATATAATTTAAAACTCAAATTATATAAAATAGTAGCACTTATTAGAATAGCTAAAATGAAAAATATTAGCAATAACAAATTGCTGCCAAGGACAAATAACCTGGAATTCACATAGGCTAATCTCAAAAATCTTATTAGGAAAATTAAGTAGGAATCATTACAAAGCCCCAAGTAATGTGATTAAGTTGAGAACTGGTATAAACTATTTGGGGTTTTGTAAATACACTCACACACACAGATATATGTGTGTATATATATGTAGTATGAGACTTATCTGTGTACTTACAAAATATATGTAAATTATATAACACATAAGTTTCTATAATATATAAATTACATAATACATATAAATATAAATATATATATAAATTACCTCAAAATTGCTAACATTAGCTACTATAAATTTTGAATATGGTGGCCATTCAATATACAAGGTGAATATGGTATGTCTTTTTCCCTGTTTTTAATTTAAGAAATTATTATAATGTTTCTGTCAAAAAATTATTTTATACTTTTATATATACTAGTCTCATCCCATTTTATTATGACAACTATCAAATTGCCCAAGAATTAAATTTTTTCATGGACAATGCAATTTTATTATGCATTATAATCCTATGTGTACTTATGAATTATCTGGACCATTTATTGAATTCAGATCTTTTGATAAATTTCAATGAATTTACTCTGTTAAATTGTTTTGTTCACTAACAACTTAAGTATAATCAAAATGGATAGAAATTATAAAATCAAATGATACTTCTGGATAACAATGAAATCTAGCAAAAGTTGAACACTTGGTCTGAGACAATGCTTTGTAGGGATGATCCATGAAATATGTCATCATTTAGCACATGGGACTTTATTCTCTCTGTGTTTCTTCAATGATCAATAGTTGAGCTTTATGGCCATTCTTTTAAAAGAAAGAACATAGGTTTAAAAGTAAGAACTGTTTATGTGACCTTCTAGCTTCATAATTTTGAGTAACTATATATCTGAAAGTCAGTTTATAGACTTGTTGTGAAAATTAAATGAGAAAATGACAAAGAACACTGACTTTCTTCATTTGTTTTAAAAATCAGGGTCCATTAATTTTACAAAATATTGTGTTTCATTGTGAATATTTTGATCATATTCATTCCCACATTACCATCTCTTACATTTCCTTCCCCTCCTCCATATTCCTTCTCTCCTTTGTGATAATGAAGGGACCTCTAAATCATTATGTTAGACTAAATAGCCAGACTCTGAACCAGTATGACAAGAAAGCAAAGGAAGACAATTAAGCAGCCATTTCTTAATCAAATTAGTCAATACTTTCTTCTCTCCTTTCTTTGGCCTGACTCTTCGAGGATAGTCTATCTATCTGTTGTTATTGACACCAACAGAAGGTGATAGTTTTGTTGAATGCAGTTGGGAAAGAAGTTTATGATCTACTCTATAACCCTGCATGAGTTCATGCTATATAAAATGATGGTTGAAAGTTCTGCTACGCAGGAATGTTACTGATAAAGAAACCAAGTCCTGCATAAACCTGCACGCTGGGTGTGCGCTTGCAGACACAGGATGAACAGGGCTAGGCCTTGCCCTTAAGGGGCAACTAATTTGATAGAAATATAAAATATGCTATAAAGTACCCATAAAGCAGAGAATAATAAAATAAATGCTGCTTTGAGGCATGAACAGTGTGCTTTGAAACAGGAGAAAGGAAACTTTGTTTTCATTTGAGTTTCAGTGGGAGGCCTTCCAAAAACTTTGATGCATAAAATGGTAACAGAGACTGAGTTCTCTCGTCAATCTGCATTCTCATGTCATATGGCTTTGGAGTGTCAACCATGTGCATGTTGTGTAATGTGTCAATACTGGGCCAAAACATGGCACTCTAAAAATCAAAGGAAAAATGTACAGCTATCCAAAAATAAACTATTAATATGTTAGTAAGGAAGTCATGCATTTTAGCTGGCAATTTATCCATAAATATGTTGATTTATTGGAGGAAATCCTCACAACAGTGATTGCCCATGTGTGGACTAGTAGCAGTTGTAGTGTTACAGTAGCACTGGTAGGAATAGTGGCCTTCAAACACACACACACACACACACACACACACACACACACACACACTCTCTCTCTCTCTCTCTCTCTCTCTCTCTCTCTCTCTCTCTCTCTCTGCACGGTAGTTGCCTATTCCATGTTGTAAAACTCTGAGACTAGGAAATTTCAAGTTGCTGTATGTCCCCGGTCACTGTGAACATTTCCTGACACTAGCATAGGTGGTTCTGTCCCAGCATGGGCCAGCTCCAGCGCACCCATGGCTCTCCTCCTTGGCAGGAAGACAATTCAGCCTGCTCAACTTCATTCTGCGCAGCGCCAACCTAGGTGTTGTTTCTCGCTTTTTCATTAGTACATGATGATGACTCAGGCTATGAATAGTCTGTGGATATTCTTATACAAATTTTGGGTGAAAATATGTTTTCACTCCCTCTGGGTAAATATGGAGGAGTAGAATTGCTTACTCAGAGGCCAGGCATATGCTTAACTTTGTTTTAAAAAGTTACCAAACAGTTGTCTAAAGAAAACTAATATTTTGTGTTTCTAATCATACGTTTTAGGGACTGGAGTGTAGCTCAATGGTTGACAATGTTTGTCAACACTATATTTTTGTTGGGTTTCTAGATGCTTCACATGTTTGGCAACATTCTAAAATTTTAGCCACTTTGATGAAAGTCATGTGTTGTTAATTAGTTTTATTTACTTTAGTTTGTTTTTCCATGTGCTTACTGACCATTTGTACACCTTCCCTTTGGAACTGTCTAATCTCTTAAATTATTTTAGGGGGAATGTTTGTTACTGAAATAATTTATTTGCATGTGATTGATTTAAGTTGCATATATGACAAATACATATATATGAAATATGTCATACATAATATGTATATATTCATACTTAGTCATATATGTATGATTCTAGAGCCCACACTCCTTGGGTTGTCCTCTTCTATACCAATGTTTACCCAGTCTGTCCACCCCGGAACCAGCTGCCAGGCAAGTAGAGACAGCCCTTGTTTCCCAGGTTCCACTGAAATGATTCAAACCGGCCAGGCAGAGCCTGCATACCCCGCCTTGTCCATTGGTTCCCAGGGAAACTATGAAAGAAGGTCTTGCTTACAGTTTCCCCTTGGTTCTACCTTCTGACTGACATTGTCGACCGCCTTCGTGGTCTCCCTTGAGCGTGGTGTGTTCCTTCTCTCTTTGTCTCTCTCGCCCTCTCTCTAATCTTTTCTAAGGTACTTATCTTTTCATCTTTTGGTTTGTCAAGCCTCACTAATAATAAAGCACACTCTAGTGTACACTGGCATACATATACGCGTCTGTTAGCCTTAGCACCTGGAAAGTCAGTATTTCCAATTCTTACTTCTTCGTGCTTTCAGTATTGTTTCCATTGATTGTTTCATCTCATTGATGATGCTTTCCTGAAATTCTGAACGCTATTTCTTGATAGATTATTAACTTTTATTTCTTAGGTAGGTGACTGCTTTCAGATTAAATTGGATCTATCAAACTTAGCTTTCAAGAAGCTTCCAAGACTCCAGACCTACCCAAATCAGGCACTGCACAGGACGGTTTGCTTTTCTATTTTTTTTCCTGAGGATCTATTTCATTTTATTTATTTCTACTTTTTTATTTTAAAGAGAATAATAATAAAAAAGAACAATAGCAGAAACACAGCAACATAGACAAAAAGAAAACAAAAACAATAAAGACGATACAGTATTTCAGAACAGAATGATAGGAATTAACAGTGGTTGTTTATTACAGGCTGCCTTTCTTGGGAAAAAAAAGACATGTTCTTTTGGCCTTGCTAGGTCTGCTACAACCCTTGCTACAGAGCAAAGGCTTTACTCCTAGGTGTTGGCCTTTGTGGTGTTTTGACTGAATAACCATTGTCGTAACAAGGCTACTTCTCTCTGATTGGGGGAACTGTAGCATTTCTCTGAACCATTTAAAGTTCAAAGTGTCCATTCAGTTCTCAGCTGTGAGTGGGTCTTGTGGACTTTCACATATGAAACGCCTATCTTAGCACCCAGCCAAAAGGAGAAGGAGCAGCCGCATCAGGTGCTTAAAGCATCTCTTCTCACAGCTTGTTCTTTTCTCATCCTGCTCCATAGAATACAACTGCTTCAGTGGCGTTGAAGTTCTAAACTCGGCTTTCTGTGAGTACTGAGTGGCTGATTTTTATTAGGCTCCACTTTAGAGCACCCAGCTTTGGATGTCATCCCAGACAGAACGTTCAGGAGAATGTCGTATTAACCTTCTATGTATATTTTCCCTTAAGAATCACAGACCTCTACCTATCTTTGTTTCTCAGTGCATAAATAAAATTGTTGCATGTATTTTTCTTAATTTTAACACTACTTTTAGTAGGAGCTCAACTATGATGCCCACTCCTCTGTGTGTGTATTTAAATGTATGTGTGAATATACACTTGTCTATTTATGGTTGCTTTCTGAGAGAAGCAAAATGTAGACATTTCCTATCTTTTTCTTACTACTCATTCTGACATTGCCTTCAGATCATCTTTCGACATGACGCCAACTTTAAGTGACATCTGTGAATTTTGTTCTTTTTTATTTCAGATCTTCCACATATGCTATAATTCTTCCACAGATTACTCCCTTACACAATGAATGTCTCTGTGAGCTTGTCTCATGAATTCAGATTTCCGAGACCTCAGTTGTTCATTCTATTATGATTAGCACATCAGGGACTATGTGGAGAATTCATTATGATTTTACTGCCTTCACAGAAGAACTGTGATGATAAAAAAAACTTGTAGGGAAAAGTACTTTAATAAAGTATATCTTACAGTTTTAATTTTATGCAGCTCTAACAGGATTTATTGCAAATTTTCATGGAATATGATTAATTCTAGTCTATGCAGACTCAATAATTATTTTGAGATACATTTGGTTGATTTTTTTGACAATTAATTGGTTCAGGATAGGATTTATTTGATTCAATTGCTAGTACAGACTAAAACAATTTGACCATATTTCTAAATAAGGAAATAAGGTTGATTATAGATAGATATGATCATATTTCATAAGTCAGTAAATTAAGAAATAACTGCAGTATGATTTCAGGTCAGCCTAACACTGAATTTGGGTGTCTGTGTAATCAAATCTATTGAAGATGGTTGCTCAATAAATAATGACTGGATTTACACCTTTAAGGAGATGGAACTCAGAAACACGAGACAGTACAAGAAATTTAAGATTGTACTAAAAATCTCTGTAATAGTTTGCTAATGTTGCCATAGCACCATACTAAAGAGTGGGGGGCTTAAACAACAGAAATTTATTTTCCATGTATATATGGAGCTTTGTAAGTCCAAGATAAAGGTGTCAGGAGGCTTGGTTTCCCCTGAAGCCTCTCTATGGTTTGTAGGCTTCTTGCTGTGCTCCCATATGATTTGTCCTTTGTGCCTTTCATCCCTTGATCTTTCTCTCTCTCTCCTCATCTCTCTCTTTCTCTCTCTCATAAAGACACAAGCGATGCTGAATTTGAAGCTAACACTTAAGAGTTTATTTATCTTTATTTCTCTAATAAAGATCCTATCTCCTTATATAATCATGATAGGGTTACAATGTTTGGTTTTTTTTTTTTTTCTACTGGGAATCGAACTCATGACCTTGCACTTGTTAGGCAGGCTCTGTGCCGCTGAACTGTATCCCCAGCCCTCAATGGGGTTATAAGTTAAACATGTTAATTTTTGTAGAGAAAACAGCCCATAACAATCCTTATATTACAGTATATTTGTATGTAAAACCAGACATCAATAACAAGAAAAATATGAGGCTATGAAATTTATACTCTTAGGTTTAATAAGTAACACCAAAAATGTTTTTGTAAAGTGGATGCTAAAATCCCAAGATCAGATGGTAAAGTTTTGAAGATCAAATCGATATTTTATGAGCATGCCTTGAAATATTTGAAACATGATAGAAATGTATAATATTCCTCATTATGTGCATTAACATTTAACCTCTCTAGGCTCTCTTCTGTTTCATTGGTGATATGCTCTTTTAAAGGTGATTTCTTCATCCATGTTACTAATTTTAAGTCTGTGTCATCTGGATGAGTTTTTGGGGACAGAAAAACTTCTAAGTATTAATCAAGATAGGCTAGGTAGACCAGCAAGAAGTGTCTGACTTAAAATGATAAGGTTGATTTCTCATTGCTGTAACATCCCCATGGGGTTCAGTTGGCAGGTGACTGTGTTGCTCCCACTCAGGGTTCCAAGCCGACAGACTTCTCCCTATCCGAAGTATCACTGACCGTCATGGCACCTGGAAAAAGGGAGGTTACCAATCTTTAACTCCCTCTTACAACATCCACCTGGAAGTGACATGCATCAATTTGCTTGTATTTTATTTGTCAAAGCAAGCCATAAGACTATGCTAGGCTTTATAAGTGATGTTAGAAAGGGTGACCAGAAACATGGGTCAGTAGCTTCACTTGTGAACACATATCTATTTGACAAATTCTTTGTCCTGGCTGATTTTAGAGGACATTTTATTCAGCATAGACACAGCTCTAGTTTGTGAGACAAGTCAGCATTTCATTTGTTTATATTTTTAAAAAATATATTTTCTAAAATAGCTGAATCTTGGGCTGGGGATATAGCTCAGTGGAATAAGCACTTGCCTAGCAAGCGCAGGGTCCTGAGTTCGATCCCCAGTACCGCAAAAAATAAATAAATAAATAAATAAATAAAAATAAAATAGCTGAATCTTATTCAAAGTAAAGGCTGGTTTTCTATATATTGTCATGTTTTAATTTAAAAATATTTTCACTCTTTAAAATTGTATCTCATTCCTGTGCCACTTGAACTGCGATTGGTTTTTATATTTCCACCAAAATATTTAAAAGAAAATGATGGAAATCAAATCGGTTAATTTCTTGCATACATATGTTTTACAAGAAAATGCTTCCTGTTGCAAAGCAAAAGTTTGCCTTGTGCAGCTGGCAGGTCACAACTGGTGAGGAAAAGCCAGTCTACACAACAGAATGTGTTTCTCAAAATCTTCTGAGAAGTTCAAGATCTCTCACTCTCTCCTACACTTAATCTGTCATCTTGATTTCAGGCTTTCATGATAGAGACATCTAATGTGTTGCATATGAAAATAATTTTTTCAGGTTGCCTTTACACCTATTATTTCTTGCTTCTCGTTTTCCTTCCTCTGCCTGTCTCTTCCTGACTTCCAATTATCTGTTTATCAGACTCTATGCAAGCAATTCAGATGTGTGCAAGGAATTTAGGTAAATTTCATTAAAATTCCTGAATAGTTTGCAAAGAAATCATTAAATTAGCACCTAATATTTGTCATCTTGAGATTTTGTTTTCTCTTTTTTAAATTGAAGAAACAGATCCTTCTTTTTTTTTATTTTTTTTTATTTTAGAAACATAAAAGTACAAAAACATATTGACAGATACCCATTATCATAGAAAATAGTACAATCACAACTAATCTATAGACAAGGTGGTATGGTCTCAACAGTAGTTGTTGCTTTATCCATTGATATCTTCAAATTGTAGATGTATGGACCCATATACAGACATGTAAATTTAGTCAGACTGTTGATCCTCTCAACAACAGAAAAAAA
>PVLD010013932.1:0-54122 GCA_004027595.1 Dinomys branickii | reverse complement strand
ATTGTTTGACCAATTTCGCATGTCTGTATCTGTGTTCATGTATATACACTTTGAAGATATCAATAGGTAAAGCAACAACCATTGTTGAGTCCATGTCACCTTGTCTGTAAATCAGTTTTGATTGTACTATTTCTTATGCTAATTTGTGTCTGTTTGTTAATATGTTTTTGTGCTTTTATTTTTTAAAATAAAAAAAAAACAACAGATATTTATCTTCCCCAGGTCTGGAGATTGGAAGTCTGAAAGTGGGGTGCCAGCGTGATGGGTTCTAGTAAGGTCCCCTTCCAGGTTGCTGGCTGCCACTTTTCACGGTGCTCTCATTTGCTAGCTCTTTGGCTTCTTCTTAAAAGGCACTAATCCCATCCCGGAGGGCCCCATCCTCATGACTCAATGAACTCCCAAAGGCCCCACTTCTGCAGATCATCACATTGGGGTTCAACACAGTTTTGGGAAGGGCAGACATTCAGTCCACGGCATCCTGAATTTTAAGCAGTGGCTTAACAATGTCGGATTTGCCAGGCAACTGCTGTCCAGGTTGTCCCCACCTACTTAGAGCAGCAGTGTGGGTAACGGTTGTCTAATCTCAGAACGTCTCGCACTGAAGTCCAGCTCCCACATTTTAGGTTACCCCCCTCCCCCCACTCCAGAGCTTCCTTGTTACCACGCCACTGGGTCCAGGTCTCTCGTCCCTTGTTTGGGGTTTATAGGTTTTGTCAGGGGCATCAGCTGGGTGCGTGCCAGGTGGAGCGGTGGGTCACGTTCATGGTGAAGTTGTCTGGTGCGGCTGGGTGCCTCTGCAGTGAGGCAGACACCCGGTGAGTTATCAGTGCTAGTGGAGGGCGGAGTCCGCAGACTCCCATAGGGGACAATGGGCCCAGGTGAGCTTGGGGCACGCGAGGAAGTTCTCTCTGGTTGTGGCTGTGTGACTTGTCGCGGTGGCTCTGACCTCATCCTGCTCCTCACTACTCAAACAGCACCACTCAAAGCCCTGTTACAACTTGGTTCTGTTACAACTTGGTTCTCCTCTTTTTCTTCCAGAAAACGCTCTGGGTCAGCTTGCAGGCTGGTGGGGTCTTGGTAGCCCTTCTTTACTTTCTTTTCCTCTGTCCCTACAGTTTGAGAAAAACTCTCAACAGTGCTGTAGTACTTCCTTCTCTCTTCTTGCTCCTCCCTCTTTAGTATTTTTAACAGAAGGCTTGATGACTTATTGAGTCTAGAGTCTTGGTCATCACCAATTAGAATAAACCAACCAGGAAAAAGATTCTCAAATTTCCCCTTCTTTAAGGGGAAGGGAGCATCAGCACTTAAACTGCACAATGAACGCATGAAGGCTGACCGTTGCTATAGGTAGGCAGGGAGAGCAGAGACTACAAAGCAGATACGCTTTGGCCCTAAAGCACGGACAGCCTTACAGGATAAGGAACGTCAGTCACACACAAAGGCCAGCTGTGGCTCCCCCATGAAACAAGCGTGTTTGCTCTAAAGGTCTTCATGAGCTTTATAGTATTCATAGGGGCCGCCTTAACTCCGCATTCCGTTCTCATTTAAGTTCTTTCTCTTTCCTTTTCTCTTCTTCCAGATCCCAGTGGCCCAAACTCTTTGGATTCCTCCTGGAGGAGGCAGAGAATTATTTAGAACCAGAGCTATGCCTTCTCCTAAGGGCCCATCCTTCACTTTCTGCTGGGCTAAAGTTTCCCTCCCAGAACAGGGTCTGTGCTTTGACTTTGCACAACCAAAAGGCCCTTAAAAGGGTTTTCTCCCCCACACAAGAGCACTTTTTCTCTCAGGGCTTGTGGCAATGAGCACACGTAGCAATATTTGTGTGTGTCCACAACAGATATTTTGTTCCCATTATTATCATTTTGGATAGATAATACCTACACCTAGTTTAAAATTCAAAAGCAGCAATAGGATAGACACAAAAATTTTTTTGTCCTATCTGTCTGTCACCTGGTAGTCTCCCAAGGAATGACCAATATTACCAATTCCTTTTTTTTAATCCTTCCAAAGTATTTTATGTAAGAACAAGAAAATGTAAGTATCTCTTCATTCCCTTCTTTTTATTTGCAGTACTAGAGACTGAACCCAAGTGCATACTACAGTGAACTATATCCCCAGCATTTTTCATTCTTTATCTGAAACAAGATCTTGCTAAGTTGCCCAGACAAGACTCAAATTTGCAATCTTCCTGCCTCAGTCTCCTTCAGTATTAGGATTAAAGGTATGCACCACTGAGCCTCGCTACTTTTCATTTTTAACATACATGCTGGTATTTCATTGTATCTTGTTTTTCACTTAAAATGAGATAAATCTTGGGGATGACCCCATTTCACAACAGAAAGGTTTTTCCTACTTTTGTTTACAATGCAATGGTATTCCAATATAATATATGTAAATAATCCCTTATTAATGGAGATGTAGGTGAGTTCCAATTTTATGTGACTATAAGCAATATTTAAGTAAGCTTCCAAATACGCCATTTTGACATGTTTGAGTGATTCTGTATAAAAGGTATCTTGATTGCTGGGTCAAAAAGAATTTTAAAAGTTCCAGTTTATCTCTTTCTGGCTTTATACCAATTTACACTGTCATCAGCCATTGGGAAATTGTTTCATCATACAACATTTCTAGAAAAATCTTTCTGCAGCCACATGGGAGTTGACTAGAGGGAGAAGACCTGCAGACACCTATGAGAGAGACCAAGGGTTGTAGGTAAAGTGGGGTGTGGAGATTCACTTTCAGTGGGTCAAAGAAGCTTTCTGGAGTGACGAGTTTTTAATTAAGCCTTAAAGGGTCAGGGACTCACAAAACCAAATACATGGGCTGGGGATGCAGCTCAGTGGCATAAGTGCTTGCCTGGTAAGCCTGAGGTCATGAGTTCAATTCCTGGTACCAAAAATCCCCAACATAAACCAAATATGTGGCTGTGCTGGCTTTTCTTGGGTATTTAATCTGGAGTGTTAAAATTGTTTCTTTTTTTTAAAATTGATATATGTTTACAATACATGAAATTTACATTCTTTTGGGGGATTGTGACATATATAATTATATATATATATATATATATATATATATAAATTTTATCCTTCTCCTCTTCTCCTGATTCTCTGCCTCTACTCCAAAAAGTATGTCCTTCTTTTACTGTTTAATTTATTTATAATTCAGTTTCTCAAACTAGAGAAACTATGTGAAATTTAACTCTGTGTCTAACTTACTTCACTTAATCGATCTCAAGATCCACTCATTTTCCTACACACGGCTGGAAATCATCCTTCTTTGTGGCTGAATAAAATTCCTCTGTATGTCCATATCATGCTTTCTTATTCATTTGTCCAAAATGGTCAGGGCTGTTTCCAGAACTTAGCCATTGTGAATTGAGCTGCTATAAGTGTGATATGTGTGTATCACTGTAGTATGATGTCTTCAACTCTTTCAGGAATATACCCAGCAGGAAAAAAAAAATACAAAGAATATACTCAGGAGAGATATGGCTGATTCAAATGGAACTTCAGTTTTTAGTTTTTTGAGGAATCTCCATACAGATTTCTATAGCATTTGTGCTAGTTTATATTTCCACCAACAGTGTAGAAGGGTTTCTTTTTCTCCACATGTAAGAAAAGATGAATTTTTTTTGAAGAAAAATGTTGCATGGCTGAAGGTGTGTCTTGTAGAATTACCCCTAAGATTGAGGACTAGGAAAGTATTTGGTAAAGGTTAAATAATCATGTTACAGAAATTCCATGTGTTAGACACTAGAATAAACATTACACTTGTTTTTTCACTGTTGGGGAATAAACCCAACACAGCATGCATGAATTTTTAAAAATTCATTTAGTTCTTATACCAACTCTCTGCACTATAATTTCCAGCTTGCCTATCAGAAAACCAAGGCTCAAAGATGACAAGAAATTTGCAAAGCCAGAACTCCAGAGAGCTATACGATCCCACAGCTGAGCTTCTCTTCAGCCACAGCTCCCTGCCACTAGTTTGAGGGACGTCAACAGCTCTGGGGGAGGCCATGCTGGAGTGGAAGTGATTTCTGAGGCTTAGGCTGAAGGACTTACTGAGAAAAACAGACAGGGTATCTTGCAACCCAGGAAAATGTTTGCTAAGTGACATAAGGAGAAGAAAAAAGCTTGTGCTAATTACTTGCACATGATAACAATTACAGTCCATAAAAGTAGAAATAATCTGTGGATATGCTGAATTTGACAATTATGCAATCTAAAATTCTATGGCTGTACTGGGTTTAAAGATTCTCATTGTTGACAGTCTTGTATCAGGGGCTATGTTCTGATTTTAGGAAACTTGGAGGCCTATGGGTGTTTAACTTAAAGATGAAGTCTATATTAAAGACACTTGATAAATTATCTAATTTTTTAATGTAAAACTTGAAAAAAGGGGCCGGGGATATAGCTCAGTGACACAAGTGTCTGTCTGGCAAATGCAAGGTTCTGAGTTCAATTCCCAGTACAAAAAAAAAAAAACTTGAAAAAACCCAAGGATGATATCCAATACAAACCTAGGAGATTGAGGAAGCAGATGTTTTGAGAAGGTATCTTAGCCTCACTAATTAGTGTAAATTGATATCAATGTCTTGCCTAGCCGCTAGAAGGCTACTCCTGTCATTGGATTTCTGTGGTGATTGTTTTTTAAAGGTTAGCCTGGACCAACTCTCTTTTAATTTTTTTTTCCTTCCAGCATTACGACTGAGCATAATTAAAAAAGAAGGCTTATACTTATTCCAAATAGTGAAAGTAACATTTCTATCAGTAGGATGTTTCTGTAATGTTATTTAGAATTCCTTTATGTGATCATTTTTCACCCAGCCTTCCTGTTAGTTCTTTTAATTCACTCCTTCCATCCATCCATCCATCCATCCATCCATCCATCCATCCATCCACGCAACACTTTACCAGTCTCCTATATGCCCCACGTTCATGCCAGAAGCATAATAATGACCAAGACTTTGTCTCTGCTCAAGGGGTGTTCACTGGTAGAGCTGGAAACATACACAGATAACTAGAACACAGTGTGATAACTCAGTAGAATTATCAATGTAATTCAGTGTGTGTTGAGGGTCTTCTGTGTCCAGGGCATGTCCATAGGGAATAGAGAGACATCTCTGTCCCTGTTTCTGAGGCGCTCACAGCCTGGTGGAGGGAACGGGAAACAAATCAGCAAACACCCATCACTCGCAGAGGGGAGTGTGCTGATGGGAAATCCCAAGTGAGAGAACTGGAGTGCAGAGAGTTAGAGGTGTGCAGGTGACAGGCCCCATGTCTTGGTAGGGGACTGGCAGGTGATACGGTGGCCTAAAGGCACAGGGTTCTGGTAGCAAATGGGATGAGATGAGATTAGGGAGATAAAGCAAACCTAGAGAGTGTTTGGCCACCAAAGCCAGGCTAAATTGTTTGAAGTTTGTCTGGAGAGTGATAAAATGCAAAGCTTACCAACAGCCAGCCCTGGGCACTTGTGTTTCTCAGAGCCTTTCCTGAGTTCCCATCAAGCTAGACTGTGTCAGTTTTATTTCAGGCCATAACCAAACTGCATACTTCACAGGAGGTGTCACAGCTTATACACTAAAGACTTAGATTTTCTGTTTTAGTTCTAAGGAATAATAGGCTTGCCAGTCCCTTGGTCCTACATCTTTTACTGCCTGAAGGATGCTTTCTCCTGCATAATGGGGGACAGGTAAGCATCTGGACCCAAGAAAGAGGGTGGTCAGAGGCCCCTAGGGGAGATAAGCAAACATTTTGATGCAAATTTCCTGTGCACGTGGGACCTTGGAAATGACTGTGTGATACACTGAGCATGGGTCTGGGCTAAGCAGAGAGAGCTGGATAGCTCTGAGGCCCTAGCATCCTGCCCAGCAGCCTGGGTTGGCAAGATCACCTGTCCGAGGTCAAAGCTGCAGAACGGCACCAGAGAAAGAGGGCAGTTTACCACTCTGGATTACCTGCTTCGTGTAGGTGGTGGTCTGACCCCTTCCTTGCTGGGGCTTCTTCAGCCTCACAGTTTGGGGAACACTCAGGAGGAGAGGCAGAGCCCAGGGAAACACTGTGCTTCTTTGCTAATCAGGTATCGGGTTTCTCAAAATTACGGTTTGCATTTGAGAAAAAAAATAATAAAGTGATATTATCTGTACTTCATGTTTTGGAAAATGTTCTTACGTAGAGTAACTTGCCTTAGGGGCTAAGGAACTGAAGGACAGTTTTGGATCTTATGAGAGGATGCTCCTTGGTTCTCCTTGGGGCTGGGGTCAGTGTCACATGACACCCCTGGTGCCACGAGCCAGGGCCTCCCCTAGGCTGTTGCTTCTAGCGCACTCAGTTTGCAGACGAGACTGTGGGGATGCAGAGGAGTGAGTGACTTGCTGGGGGTCATTTGCAAGGTGGATGCAGGACAGCAAGTGGGACTAGGGTGTCCTAATTCCACCAAAGTGAGAGGGGGAAAAAAAAGGAAGGAAGAGAAATAGAAACAGGAAAAAGAAACAAGCGTGGAAGAAAAGGGAGAAAGGAAAGAGGGGGACAGTGGTGAGGGATGAGGACGGAGGAGGGGAGATCAATTTTCAGCTAAAGTCTTCATCCCAACAACTGTTCTTTTTTTTTCTTACAAATTTTTTTTTCAAATTCCACAGGGGGTAAGGCATTGACAGCCTGACTGTGTGTTTCAACTCTAAGACACAGCACCACGTTTGAAAAGCCCATTGTTCCCGTTGGGTGATAATGTAACTCTGTAAATGGTTTGGTCCAGTGTACAAAGTACCACCCCTCCCCCGCACTGGGGACCTGCCGGGACAGCTGAATGCCTTCTGGCACGCTGAGCCTAGAATTGTAGGGCTGGCCTTTCAGAAACAGCTGGCCTGATTCATCCAGAACAAAAGCCAGCTCTTCCTGCTAAATCCCTGGCAGGCACGGTCTGCAGGCCAGCCAGCCCCTCTGGCCTATGTTGATACACGTCTTCTTGACCAGGGTCCAGCAGTGTCAGTCTCCTGCCTTTGACAGCTTTCCCACTGCCCATGCCCCCAGCCTGGCATGCTCTCAGCCCCCCACAGAAGGCAGTGGCTTTGGAGAAATCTGGCTTCTATCTCAGCTCTGCCATTTCCCAGCTGTGCAACGGAAACAAGTGACTTCACCTCGTTGAGCCTCTTTCTGTATCTACGAAGTGGAAGTGTGATTAATTCCAATCTGAGCAATTTGCTGTTAGACTTGAAGGAGATAATGCCCAGAGCAGGCACCCACGAACACTGCTGTCCTCCTGTTGCCCAAAGCCCAGTGCATCTTGCTGTCTGGCTCAATCCACAACTCTATCTAATGGAGCTGGCCTTCCGCTCAAGCTGGCCCGAGCTCACTCAATTTAAACACCTGAGTGCCGTTACCTAGGGCACTCTGGTAATGATCCCGTCACCTGTTCTCAGAGCCCTTCTATGCCTCAGGCCTTGATCTGGATAACTTTATTTAATTTCCCCACAGGTCTTGGATTGAACACTATTATGGGATAAGGAAACCAAGGCAGAGAGAGGCTGACCTGGAGCTTGTACCTCCCAGTGCAAAAATAACACTGCTACAATGATCTTTTATTTTGGTGTGTGTTTAAGGGATTTTATAAATTACTTTGGATTTCTAAAGCTTGGAAATGTGTAACCTTTTAAAAAATGCTTCTACATTTCTTTAAAAAACTCCAAATACTCTCCGTATAAAGCAATAGTAAGTAGGGACTGGGATGTAGCTAACGGTAGAACACAACGCTTAGCATGTGTGAGGTTCTGCATTCACACACACACACACACACACACACACACACACACACGTACTCACACATGTACATACATGCACAAATAAGAGTACGTTGTTATCAGTTGCTGTCTGAAGTGAACAGGAAGTGGGCCTGACATTACTAAGATAAAATAATTTGTGATCCCGAACAAGACGCATAGAAAACACCTCACCTTGCTCTTGGCCTCCTTTTACGTTGGCTGTAGAAAGAATCTGTGCTTTGGATACAGAGCATGATTTAAATCCCATTCTACCTCTTACCCAACTACGGAAGTGTAGGGAGGTTACTCATCTTTTCTGATTGAGTTGGCTTTAGGGAACCTTTAGTTTTGTTTGTTTGTGTTTGTTTTTTGAGACAAGGTCTTGCTGTGTAATTCAAACTGGCCTTGAGTTCACTGAGTAGCCCAGGCTGGTCTTCAACACCCAGTGATCCTTCTGCCTCCCCCACTGAGTGCTGAGATTACAGGTATGTGCCATCACGCCCGGCTTAGAATTTACAGTTTCAATTCTCATTAAATCAATGGGACTAGGGGTGGAGCTCTGTGGTAGAATGTGTACTTAGTATGTGCAACATCCTAGGTTCAATCCCTACGACTAAAAAGTAAAAAAATAAAAAATAAAATAAAATCATAGGGCAAATACATTCCTGCCCAGAGAACTCGGAAAACATTTGGACTGGCAGCCCTTGTAACCCTCTCTTGGTCCTCCAAATGTATTCAAAACACTGACCAAACTCACTTTGTTCACCAATTAAACCAATTACAAAGTTGCTAAGCATCTTTTCTGTGCCAGAGAATATTTGCCACTTGGAGAAGCAAGCAAACACTCTCTCCTTCCACTGACCACCAGTCCAGTCAGCAACAGACTCATGAACAGACAATCTCACACAGAGTCAAGTAGGGGAACCCAGCATAGTGAGCAGTGGTGTGCTGGGAAATGGGGTAGGGGCATTGGTAGCCCTGACTTTGAGGTTTTGTTGATGTCTGTGGTGTAAATATTCCCACCTTGCCTAATTTCAGGCTACTTGCATAAGGTCACTGAATGCAGAGCTGGGAAGAACTGTACAATAGCACACAATCACGTAGTATTTTCATCATATAAATAACTAGAATAACTTTAAGAGCATAGACAGTAATGGAGTATAGTCAAGTAATTAGGAATTAATAACTTTTGAGAGTTTATTACCTTATCATGTATGTAATTATAAGGTTTCATAAATCGTTGCTGAAGACTGTGTTTAACTGCTGGTTGTAAACATTCTGAGGCAAAGCACAGACTCGATCAGCACAGAGTCCAGGCCTGTCTTCCCCTCGCCTCCGCACCTGGGCCTACTGTGTCTGCCCCTTCCCCACCTCTATTTTCCTTCACCCTTGCAAGGCCCTCTGCCTGCTGAGCTTTCTCCCTGCCAGCTCCTCCTCTTTTCTCAGGGAACTGCACCCTCCACCCACAGGTGACGGTGGGCACAGGTGTGGGCAGTGTGGCTCTGCCACTCTGGCTGGAGTTTACTGAATAAAGGGTAGACATCTGACCGAGCTAGATGTAGACCACAGAAACTCCAGCTCACTGCTGGTAAATGCTGTTTGGGGGCACTAGAAACGCTTGTGTGATACAAAGCTGAGGAACAGAGCTGGGCAGAGATGAAAGACAGGAGAGAGTACTTCCTGGGATGCCTTCAGTGCTACTTGTGGTCTGACCTGACACCCCATTGCATCGCTGTCCTAGTGATCCAAGCTCTGTTCTAGGACCTCCTGAGAGCACTCAGGAGTAAGTCATTCCTTGCACAGAACCTCTGTCTTGTGCTTCACTTCTTAGAGCCTACTGTAAGGGATTCACACTCAGCCAATATGTATCAGAGAACTTCTTTTCCAAAGCTAGCTTTAGGAGAGATAAGCAAGCATAAGAGCCGAACTGACCCAGACATCTTCCCCGGTCAGTCCAGCCTTCTCTGTTAGAGTCTCCACACTCATCTAGTCACTGAACAAAGTTCTCACTGGCTTTCTCATGGACGTGATGGAAGACGGCTGGCTAAGCATGGCATCCATGACCTTCAGGGGTCACCAGCCCTCAGAAGCCCACTTAGGTAACCAGAGTTATCACATCCAAGCTCCCATTCCAAATTCTGATAACCCGTGTTGGTGCAGGTGTCCATTCCTAATTCTGTCAATCAGTTGGGGGGTAGGCGGAGGGTAGCGAGCACCCACAGTTGTCTATTCCATGGCCCCGGCACGGCTTTCCTTTCTCCCACCCTTGCTCAGTGACAGAGGTAGTTTTCTGGCAAAAGAATGATAGGTCAAAGTTGTTCCATCAGAGGAGATCTGATCAACAAACTATGCGCCCTGAGGTGGGGATCCAGGACAAACAGGCCTGACTGACGCCAAGATCCAAGGAGTCCAGAAGGGCAACATGGAATGTCCAGGACAGGACACAAAGGCAAAGAGGACTTCTAGACACCCATGGATGGCAGACCTGACCCTGAAAGAGCAGGCTGGGGTACAGCCTGACTAGCTGTGAGACACACGTGTTAATGCATAGGAGCTTGCTTGGATCTCCCACACAAGAATCAGCCATCCTCACCATCGTCACCATTTCTGGTGACAGCCTGTGCCGAGGTACCTCCCCAGCCGCCAAATGCAGTAACAGCGTTACGGGCACAAGCCCCTTTGTTCTCTTGGCCTCACTTTCCCCACCTCTACAATGAAGAGATGGGCCGGGTGTCCTCCAGTGTTTCCTCCACCCAGTATGATATTCTCCAGCTCTGCAGAGACACAGGTTCAGAGGTTCCCCTTCCTTGTCTGAGAGAAGTTGCTGGAGTTGGAAATGATAGCTTAGATAATTCCAAGGCTTAGGGATCTGGGGGTTATAATCAAAGGGCTCGGTTTCAAACAGCCTGTGGTTTTGCCTTTCTCCCCACCAGCCCCACAGGCAGCTTCTACAGAAATCTCAGCGGCAGAGAGTGGGCGTGAGCCTGTCCTGGTGTGGGTACTCTGCTTCAGTTTCCAGAAAAAGTGGGACCGAGCCAGTTTTCCAAGATTGGAAGGATGGCAGAGTGTGGCATAGGATACCGAACAAAGGGGCAAGGGCCCAGGACTCCTGCATGGAGCACCAGGCAGGGCAGATCGTTTGTGTGTGTGTCCAGAGTGCTACTTAAATGCTTCTGTGGCTTGGCCTCTTCATCTGAAAAATGTACATAATAATACCCACGGCGGGAGGCAGGGAAGGGAAGTGAGAATAAACTCGGTAACACACGGAAGCCCAGAGGAGGGTGTGAGGCACTGGAGAAATGATTCCTATGGCCACTGCTGTTGGAAAAAGAGGTGAGTGGGAGGAAGGGGCAGCTGGAATGCCCCAGATCCCGCAGCTCCTCTGGCTGCTTCTCAGTGAAAAAAAACCAGACAGCCAGTTCTGTGTTCTTGCTTTTCCTGCTATTTAAACAACACCAGCCTGTCCTGCTCTGATCCCTGGCTCCCAGCAATTATTGGCTTTGGTACATTTTACTTTGTGTTGGAAACAGCTTTACTCTGGCTGAACGCCGCCACCACCTAGGCTGGGAATGGACACCTCGGGCATCTGCTCGAGGCCCCCGCCCGGTACAGAAGTTCTCCAAATTGGAATCAGGGAACTCATGCTTCTACCGGGACTATTGGGAGACTGTCCTATACTTCGCTCTAGTATAAAAGGCAATTCCTTGAATGTATAGTGATGCTGTTGAGATAATAAAATCTTACATTGCTTGCACTCAACTTTCTGACCACGGTGGCCTTTCTCAATCTGTGCCACCACCCCAGGGACGTCGGACACGGAGAACCCACTGCGCTTGCCACTGTGCTGAGGCTTTCTCCCTCCAATTCCAGAACCATTGCTGGACAGGGGTGACCGGGACATCTGGTTCTTCGTCCCGGATGCTACTGGGAATGATTCTCTTGTACACCCCTCTCTTGTACACCTCTCTTGTACACCGTCTTCCCTACTTTTGTGGGGAGCCCATTTCACCTCTGAGGGCTTGGTCCCCTAAGGTCCTCGTCCCAGGCCGAATCTTTCTCCGCTGGTTCTAGCTAAGTATTGCACGCGGCCCACCCTTCTGAGCTCTTCAGCACTGGTCGGGCTCCGGGGCTCCCCTGGGTCTGCTCCCCTCCCCTCCCCCAGGACCCTTCAAATCTCCCCTCCTTGCTCCGGGCCTCAGTTTCCTTCTGCGGAAAGCTGAGAGCTAGATGCCAGGGATTGGTAAAGCATCATACAGCGCACTGGAGAAACGCTAGCGAAGATGCTGAGTCTCCGCGCTCCCGGTGGCCTGCGGGAAGGGTTGGTGCTCCTCCCTCTCGCGCCGGCCCCGCCCCGCCCCGCCCCGCCCCGCCCCGCCGCGAGAGCGGCTCCCGCCTGCGCCCCGCCCCTCGGCGCCAGCCCGAGCCCCCGCCTGGTGGCCCGGAACCAGCTGAGCGCAGCTGGACCCAGCAGCCGCCGTCGCCAGCCGCGCTGCAGCAGGTAGGGGAGGCGGGCAGCCAGGCCCGGCCTCGGGGGTTCGGGGCTGCCCCGAGAGCAGTCTCTCCCTCCCCTCTGGGTCCGAGCGCGCGCGCCTGGAGCACGGCCCGGCCGCGGGGGCATCGCTGGAGCTGGGCGTCCTTGCTCGTTTTGCGAGTTCTCCAGGGGACCAGGGAGTGTGGCTCGGGGTGGGGCAGGAGAGGAGCGGGCCCAGGCCTCCACCCTCAGGCCCCTTGTGCAGCGACACGCCCTCCCCCGCGGGTGGGGAGCCGAGCCCGGGGCCGCCCTTGGCCTTGGGGTAGCTGACCCAGCCTGCCGGTGGGAGCCCCCTCCCGCCGTCTGGGAGCTGGCTCCGCTGGGGACTCCTTGCAGCGGGTCCTCGCTCCTGGGCAGCACCTTTGTATGCTCCACTCCCGCCCTCTTCCTCTTCCCTCTCTCTGGGTCGAGGACTGTTAAAAAGTTCTTCTGGCCCTGCTTCGAAATCAGCGTGCGTCTGTTACCTGTGGGTGTGGGCCCCTCTCGGCTCTGGAGTGCGTGTTTGTGACGCGCGCAGAAACTTCTTCCAGAGTTGGGGACAGTGACTGGAAATCCTCCCTGGGGTCCTGTCTCTTCTCGGGTCCACCTCCCCCAACCTAATTACAGGCCACCCCCACCCCCCGTGCCTAGGAGGGTGCCCCAATGCCGGGAAGTCCGGGGCCAGGGTGCGGGTGGGGAGTCGTGCCTTTCTTTGTAGCTCTTCCTCTGCCCAGACGTGCACCCCTTTATCCCGCCCCCCAGAGCAGAGATCTTTAGGATGCATTCCTGCGGCCCCGGGGGGAGGGCGTCTAGGTGGGAGGCGGGGCCTCCGGGAGGGGCCGGTCGCTTTGTTTGGCCTGCGGGTCTTTTGAAAGACTCAGTCCTGCAGGTCCTGTTTTTCCAGGACCACATTTCTTACCAGGCCACTAGGACATCTTGCTGCAGTGCACTTTATCCTGACCGTAGCTCCCTGGAGCCTTACTTTGTCCCCATTCCACCAGGAAAAAACTCAAGGGCCTGGAGGGTGTGACGGGCTGTTACTCACACCGCGGGGCAGAGGCAGGCTTGGGGCCCAGGTCCTGCGTGCGTGCTGGTGACTCCTCACCGCTCGGCTTTCAGACTTTCTTGTATACTTGGGATTCACTCCTCCTCCTCCCATGCACTTAGGGGTGCTGGCTGGTGCTTCTCCGCCCGGTATTGAGGGAAAGAGGCTTGAAACAGAGGAGGAAAGAGGGGAGAGAGGCAGTCCCATCCAGTGTCTTTGAAACTCCACTTCCTTTCTGGGGCCTCCCTATGTATAAGTGCCATGGAGACTGTAAACAGGAGGAAGCTTGGTTTGGCACTTGGGTGAGTTACACAGCAGGATCAGAGGTTTCCTTGTGAACCAGGGAAGAGAGCTTTGCAGCAGAATTTTCCACAGTCTTGCTATGGACTGACCTGAGCCCAGGAAAGCAGAGGGTTTGCCTGTCACGGCATTTCCTTCCCTCTCTTCTTCCTGGAAGCAGCGGTCTTCTGGGGCGGTGCTCTGTGCTTGCCCTGTGAGGGGCCCGGGAGCCCTGTGTGCTCAAGGTGCTTCCCATGTGTATGTACCACATGACACAGGGATGCCACACTAGAGGTCCTACAGCCTGTTAGAGGGGTGACTCATTCTGTCTGGGAGCACCAGTCCTCAGAAATGAGTCATCCTTTACCAGAGAAAAGGACTCAGAGGAGGAGATAATGGGAGAGCAGTGACAGCTTGTGCAAAGGCACTGAGTCTTCCAGGCAAAGTGCATGGCTCTGGTGGAGGGTGCAGGAAGTGGAATGGAGGAGTTGGAACTGGATCGTGAACCAAGGGCCTGGGCTTCAGTTAGAAGTAGTGAGCAGAGAGATTTTTGGCAAGAGCAGGAACAACAATTCTGTGAGTTTGGAGGTTGATATAGGGATGCATTGGAAAGGGCTGAACTGGAGGCTGGGAGACTTGGAGGAGGCTGTGGCCGCCAAGCGAAAGAAAGGGCAGATCTTAACCAGGGCAGTGCCTGCCAGAATGGGTCAGGGTGGCAGATTCCCGGAGTCGCACCAAAGATCTGAGGCGGAACCCGACATAAGTTCCATCTCAAAGCAGACCGATTTGTGACAGCTACTGGATTAAGCTGCTACCTTATTTTAGCATTGCTATTTTTAAAAATTAATTTTAAAATGAAAAGTTGTTAAAGATTCAAAAACTAGAGAAAAGTATGGCAGTGCCTGTGTCCCTCAAACGCTCCTCGTTCCCCAGAGGTGGCCATAGTTTGTCACACTGGTCTCTGGTTTTCTTCCAGAACCTTTTGCAGCTGTGCCTGCTGTCAGAGCGTGCATAGTTGTTTACCAGAGACCACTGTGAGAGAAGCTGGAAGCACCGGCTTAGGAGTGGAGCCCCACTGTTAGTTCTGGGTGATCTTGTGTAAGTCCTACCTCTCTGCCTCAGTTTCCTCATCTGTAAAATGGAAGCATTTTTATCTGTGTAATAAGAATAAGAAGAAGCAGAAGAGAAGAAGAGGAAGAGGAGAAAAGACGGAGAAGTAGAAGCAGCAGCAGCAGCTGCCTTTCAATATACCAGTATCAAACACTGGAACATTAATTACCTCATTTACTGCTTGCAGTCATTCCTCTGAGGCAGATACTGTTATCCCCTTTTACAGATGAGCAAGTTGAGGCTTACACTGCACAACAGGCCCTCAGTGTGTGGCTAGACTTGATGGAGTCAGGATTCCAGAGGGCTGACTTCAGAGCTGTAACTTTTGATTACTGCACTAAAGAATCAGTCTCCCACAGGTTGCCTGCAGGCTGCGCTGGAAGAGCTGGTTGGGGTACATTTGCTATGGCTGGTAGAAGAGGGGAGTCCCTGTGCAGAGCTTGGGGAGTTCAGCACTGCAGCAGAGAGACCTGGAGGGGCCTCCTGGGGTTACTATTAACTGCTGTTTCTCCTTACCACCCACACGGCCCGGGCTCCAGGCAGTCTCCTGTCTATTTCAGGGTATCAGGCCCCTGGACACAGCACTTGGCAGACAAGGTCATTCGGTGAGATGGGAACCCAGCCAGGACTGGCCCCCCTACTTTGAGCATGACCTCAAATGGAAACCCATCTGGAGAAGCCAGGAAAAGTGGGTCCTCTCCTGCCTCCTGGTTATTCCCTGATAAATGCAGACTGAAGCCCAGAAGAGCAGGTCCCAGGAGTTTTGCGTTTGGGGGAGGACGGTAAGAAAGAGGCCCATGTTTAGGCAGCTCTGAGACTTTAAGTAAAAATATCTCCTCCCTTTCAACTGAATGAGCATGTGTCATATTTCAGCCTGATGTGGTTTGCAAAGTTGGAGACCACAGGCCGGCCCAGTTCCTGCTGCCCACTGTCTTCCCCTCCCCCGCTCCCTCCAGGAGGCTTGCTCCCCCCTGCCCAGCGGCTTGGAACACATCAGCAATGTGAGGGTGGGACAGAGAAGAGCAGTGGGTGTGGTAGGTAAGGCCGGGCAGTGGGCAACCTGGACATGGGTACTGGCTTCACCACTGACAAAATGCTGGGTGACTCGGGCCAATTGTGTCTTTCTCCTGGTCCCAGCACCCATTCCACACCTCGGGTGGACAGCGAAGGGTCAGGCTTTCCCAGGTCTGGTGTCCTCCAAGTTGGAGGACTTTCTCAGTGCACAAGCATGGCACCTGTCTGTCCCAAAGCACAAGGTTGACCCAGCGGTCAGCACATCAATCAGTTCAACTACTGTTCTTCAGTTTGATCTTTTGGGCTAACTTGATGTCCCGTCTTGCAGACAGGAAGTGGAGGCCTAGCATTCATTATATGTCCTATTCCCTGTGCTACGAGCCATACTAATACAATGGCCACTACATGTGGTACATGTAGGAAAGAGGTATTGACTGCCTTTTACAGATGCAGAAACTGAGGCTCCACCTAGACAAGCGAACTATTTCTGAGCCTTGGGGTAGACCTAAGGTTGCCACTATGTAGCCTATTTTGTAGATAAGGAACCTGAGGCCTGGCACTGTAAGCAACCTTGCCCAATGGTCCCTGGTAGCCCCCTGGGCTATCAGGGTCCTTCCCAGGCCCCTTGGTTGTTCTGCATTCGTCACTGGACACCTCTGTGATTAAGGAATGAAAGCAGTTTTGTTTCTGCCTGAGCTTGAAAGTACCCATCCCTCCAAGAGAGATCCAGAAAAGGTTTGAACCAGGGAAGTCTTCAGGGGAGTTCGAGTCAGGGGGGCCATGCTAGTGGGAGTGGATTCGTTTATTCTGCTGAGGTGGTTAAGCAAATAGCCTTGTTACTTTCCAGCCTCAACAAATAGACCATCTGGGCCAGGCCTGTTTGCCTAGCAGAGGGTGTATATTCTGCGTGTGAGCCTTCAGGGTGGGGCCTCAGACCTCGATGTCCCTGCTGTAGGGGCTGTGGCCGGGTTGGGCTCATGGTGGGCACTCCGTAAATACTAGTTAAATTTGGGAGAGTGGCTAAGTGGTGCGGATGGCACACGGAATTTGTTTTCTCCTTTGTTCTAGGGATCTTTCCCCTTTCTCATGACAGGAGACTTGGCAAGTAAGATAAAGTAGAAAAAGTAACTGCTCATAATTCTGCCAGATAGTGGCTAGTAATAACTAGGTGCATTTTCGTTGTTATTTTCAGTGCATTTCAGTGTGCTCACATTCACGAAACTGTGGTTATACTGCGCTTATAATTTCCTACTTTGACTTTCTGTCCTAACATTACAGCATGATGATTTTGCAATTAAGAACTCTTGAAATTTAGTTTTTAAAGTATACTCAAGTAGATAAATGCATACTTATTCTATTTTAAATCTTCTCTCCAATAGATCAGAGGACTAAGGAGGTGAAATGATGCATTTTTATTTGTTAAAAAAAGAAGTTTTATTTTTCTGTTGATGCAGTGCTGTGGCTGGAACCTAGGATTTCACACATGCTAGGCAAGTGCTCTACCACTAAACTACCCCAGTCCTACTTTCTAAAATTACAAAAGCGATATAGGCCAACCTGACTTTTTGTCACTCTATTATTTTATCTTTGGTGTGTATATGCCACATTTATTTAACAGTCCTCTATTATTAGACAGGCTGTTTGTAAATACTAATGCAATGAACATCCTATTGCATATTTTTTTTGTGTTCTCCCTTCATTTTTAGAAATAGGGTTCCTCTGGGCATGGTGGCACACACCTGTAATCCCAGAGCTGGAGGATTGTTGCAAGTTCAAGACCAGCCTGGGCTACCCAGTGAGCTCAAGGCCAGCCTGAACTGCATAGTGAGACCCTGTCTCAAAAAGACAAGAAAAGAAAAAAAAAGAAATAGGGTTCCTAGGTCACATATTCTGCCAACTTGCTGCACAGAAAGCTCTTGTTTCCTACCAGCCATTCACAAAGGTGGCAGCATTCTTGAAGAGCTGGTTATCCAAAGTCCAGCTGCCCTGTCGAAAGGTTCATAGGCTGTCTTCTTAAAACATCAGACCTTGTTCATTCATCCAGCAAATGCATTTGCACTGTTCAGCAGCAGTAAAAGATAAAGAGTTAAAAGATTCCAGGCTGAAGAGCAGAGAGAACTTGGTTCTCCTTCTGATTTCTGCTTTGCATGTTGCAGTAAGACCTTGAGCAAATCATCTCCCCATTTTTCAGTTTCCTCATCTGTAAAGTCAAGGTTTCAACACTAACTTCATAGAGTTTGCAAAAGGCCCCACTTGGTGCCTGGGAAATGCAATCATTCAGGTGCCAGGAGCTTCTGCTTTCTCACCTGATTCAAAGCCATCTGGGAGGGGCTGAGGATATAGCTCAGGGGCATAAGTGCCTGCCTGGCAAGTGCAAGGTCCTGAGTTCGATCCCTGTTGTGGGGGGGTGCTGGGATGTGAGCAGGTAGGGACTAGATTCTTCCCGTTTAATGGACTTCAGGGCAGGCAGTGTAGTTTAGCTGAAGGGGTCATGAAAATGGAGGCTCCTGTGGATGGCTTGAGCTCTGTCCCTGAACCCTGCTCTCCAAGGTACCTCTGTTTGTCTTCCAAAGCTCGTTCCAAGTTCCAGTGGTTGATTTCTTTCTTTCGTAGGGTGGGAGCTGCCTGCCTAGCTTTTTTAGTGGTTCTTTTAAAATACCATAGAAATCATGGTTACATGAAATTCAGTTTTCATAAATTTAAATGGTATTTTACATGCACAAGGGCCTCATCTGGGAGCATTTATAGAAATGTGGAATGTCAGCTCTGCCCCTAGCGTTGCCATATTTAGTAAGTAAAAAAAAAAAAAACCCAAGATGCTACTTAAATTAGAATTTCAGATTAGAAAAATGAGTAAGTATTTACCATTAGTATCTTTCCTGTGATATTTAGGATGTATTTCTACCAAAAAAATTTATAGTGTCTCTGAAATTTAAATTTATCTGGCAATTCTCCCTGCTCTGGGCCTGCTAAATCTGAATCTCTCATCTTGTGCAAATTTAAATGTGGGAAACATTGTCCTTGGGGCCTTACCATGGAAGCCCTGGATGAGTCCTTTGTGTAATGAATGCATCTAGATACTATATATGAAGAAATCGATTACTTCCAGATCAATCAGTTGCACATATCTCCGTGTTCCTCCATTAAATTTTCTGATGCCAGTGTTTGTCAGCTAAAGGGACAGATTCGTGACTTTAACAAGAAGCCCTGACCCCTCCTGAATCCTCACGTTCCTCACCTGTAGAACAGACACATCTTGAGCATCCTGCCAGTGCACCTGCCAGGTCATGCCTCAGCTTCCACGCTTAGTCCTGAGCCCCAGGGACTTTGGAGAGTTTGTGTGGTGAGCCTTAGCGGAGGATACCAGTCCTGTGCTTCCTCAGCTCATGGTAGTTCCCAGAACCCTTTCCTCCTGTTCCTGACACTCAGGCTTGAGGTAGCAAGTGAATTTCCTGACAGGCCCATCTCACTGTCAGTGCTGTTATGTCTCCAGGGAGATTGCGAAAGTACTCATCTAACCTAGAGGTGCTATAGCTATTATGCAGTCTCAGCTTGGCCGTGATCGTGCCGCTGGTTTGCCCTGACAACCCAGTTCTTCCCACTTCCTGAAAAGGGGCTGGTGCCCCCTCCCCCCACCCAAGGTTGACAAGGTCCGGTGGCTGCCTTGGTCTGTCCCTTGTGCATCCTGGAGTGGGGTGCCGATGGGGCGACTGGTGCCTGTGTGAGCTCAGAACCTTTAACACCTTGACGTCAGGAAAGTCAGCCAAATCAGAACAAGCCATAAAAATTCCCTTCGGTCCTCTGGGGAAAGGTTTGTTAACGGAGCTGCAGCTGGAGGGAAAGGCTGGTTGTAGAGCACCTCACACTCACCATGCACACACGTCCCGGCACTGGGTGGAAGGGTAGATTCTGGTTCATTGAGGTTGGGGTAGGGCCTGGTCGAGGGGATGAAGAGCCAGTGACAGGACCCAGTGGAGAGCCCAGACTTGTTTTCCTTTTCATTTTTATGGTGCGGGAGATCAAACCCAGGCCCGGACTCATGCTATCGTGTGCTGTACCGCTGAGCTCACCCCAACCCAGAGCCCAGGTCTTTATTAATGTCTTATCCTTGAGGTTCTTTCTATCCACTGTATTTGCTTCCTCCATTTTCCAACACTGGGTCAGACTGCCTGTTTGGTCCACAGCTCTGAGTGTCTAGAACATGAGCCATCTTGAGATAGTTTCCTGCCTAGTTGCACAGGGAGGTAGGGCCCTGTGAGGAGAGAGTGACTCAGTAGGAAGCCATCTGAAGGGAGAGAAATACAGCTGAAGGGCCTAGCATTTGGCTTAAGTATTTCTGCCAGAAGGTTTTATGCTTAAGGCCCAAAACTTTTATTGTCTGTATAGCAATGGATAGAACTATATCCCCAGAGGAGCCCCAGTCTGTCTTTGTATGCCACTGAGCTATGAACAGGTTTTCTTTCTCTCTCTCTCTCTTTCTTTCTTTCTTTCTTTCTTTCTTTCTTTCTTTCTTGTCTTTTTGAGACAGAGTTTGACTATGCAGTTCAGGCTGGCCTTGAACTTACTTTGTAGCCTAGTCTGGCCTTGAATCTGCAGCAATCCTCTTGCCTCAGCCTCCTGAGAGTTGGGATTATAGGTGTGCCCCACCATGCCTGGTTTAGGAACAGTTGTATATTTCTTTAAGATATTAAAAACTAAGGAAAAATATGTAACAGAGAGAGTAAGTGGCCTGCAAAGCCTAAAATATGTACTGTCCCTTTGCAGAGGTAGTTTTCTGACCCCTGATCTAAAGCAACCAAAGCTTTGTGTTCTTCTCTAGTGAGAAAGAGTCCTGATCTTACAGCTTGAAATTTAGTGAGACCAAGATGCAGAGGAGGCAGCCTTCCTTGATAGGAACTCCTCAGGTGTCTCAGCTGTGTGACCTCCAGCACATTTCTTCACCCCTCTGAGCCTGCCTTTGCTCTGAAAAGTGAGCACAGCGACATCTCCCTGGCCTCATCCTCATTTTGAGGATGAGACACAAAACCTCTCAAGTCATTACCTGGCAGCTACACAGAAGGTGATAAATGCTGTTCTTGGAGGTGGCCATTAAACCCTTACAGTGTCACCAGAGTCCTTTCAGTGAGTCAGGAGTGGTCTTGTAGAATGAAAACGACTCTGCTCCCCACTTCCTCCACGCTACCCTGAGAGTGGAAGTCTTTCCTTTAAGCCTCAGGCAGATGGGGTTCCATGGTGGCCTGCACATTTTCACTGGTGGCAAGCTGTGTATGCAAAGCACCTCCCCACCCCCATCTGTGAGCAGCTGTCCCTCAGAAGGGGCTGGTGTCACTGTGCTCTGAGATGGAATTCAACAGGCCAGAGTGAGTGCCCAGGCAGGGTCTGTCAATGGTGGACTAAAACTTATCTCTTTCTGGCCCCAGGCGGGAGCTTGTGGGCTGTGGACTAGAGTCCGTGGTTATGGATTTTGTTTTTCAGTGGCTGTAGCCTTAAGGTCCAAAATAAAGAACAGAACTACTTGGAATGAGCTGGGTTCCTGCCACACCCAGCCAAGGTTGAAACCCAGGAAGCGTGTGATCTTTTCTTGCCCATAGATGGCAGCATCTGTGTTCTCAGCAGGCTCTGTGGGAGTGTGTGTGTGTGTATGTGTGTGTGTGTGTGTGCGTGCGTGCGTGCGTGTGCGCACGCACGCGCGCACAACCGCATGATTCTCTAGTTTCTTCCCCTGGTGGATCTGGACCTGTGGTGGCCCCAGCCTAGGGTCTGGGATATACAGGAGTAGACCATAGTCTAAGGCTGACGTGGAAAGAAACCATTGCAGCACAGTGTGGCTGGGGAGAGCTGGGGCCTGTGGACACTCTGAGGAAGGTGTGCAGGAAGATTACGCAGGGGACTCCAGGGACAGGGCAGCAGGGTGCAGGTGGAAAACGGAAGCTGATGAGAGCTGAGGCCGAAGGGATCCATGAGGGCAGATCATGACAGGCGAATACGGAGAGTTTGTTCAGGACCTTGGACTTTGCATGGGGGCGGAGGGGGTCTTGGAGTCTGCACAGAGGTGATGGGTTCGGAACCTGCTCTGAGAAGGTTGCACTGCAGGAAGACAAACGGGAAGTGGGAGGACCAGTTAGGGAGCCACGGAAGCCACCTGTGTGAGAGGTGACAAGTGTGGACAAGATACTGGTGGTGGCGGTGGGGAGAAGAGGGGAACTGAGAGGGTGTGGTTGGAGGTGAGAGTGACAGTCGGGGGTCAAGAAGGGTGACACCTTGGCGTCTGGTCTGGTCCCTTGTGTGGAAAGAGGATGATGGTGCAGTTTGCTGAGATGGGAAAGCCTGCCGCACTTGGGATAGCACGCACTACATCAAGTCTGCTTGCGAGTGTGGTTTGGATTTGCAAAGTTCCTCCCCACTCAGAATTACCAGAGTGTGAAGCCGGGCATGGGGGTGCATGCCTGTCATCCCAGCACTCAGGAGGCTGAGGCAGGAGGAGTATTGTGAGTTCGAGGCCAGCCTGGGCTATAAGGTGAGCTCAAGACCAGGCTGAACTGCATAGCAAGACCCTGTCTCAAAAAAAAAAAAAAAAACAAAATCTGTAAGAATTAACAGTGTGGTGGAAGGCCATTTGTCCCTTACAGCAATCACAAAACCCAAGTCTGGTTTGACCCGTCCCTTGAAACCAGAAAGCTTCTGCAGGAACCTTTGAGCAAAGCCAGAGATGCCATCTGGCACCAGGTTTTAAGGCCCAGATAGACACCTGCCTCTCTCCACTCAGGCTCCGTGTGCCATGCCCCACTGTGCACCTGTCTTCCCCAAAATGCAGAAACCATCAGCAAATCCAGGCTGCGTCCTGTCCGCAGAAGAACAGGGCTTGTTTGTGTCTTAATCCCAGGAGCCTATAGCGCCCCACTGCATGTGGGATCTTGGACTCTGCCCTGGGCTTGGAGAAGCTGGTTTGAGTGGAGAATCTTCCAGTGTGGGCAGGAGCTGTCTGCTCAGCTGCCCCTGTATGGAGATGGCTGGTCCTCTGGAGGGTAGAGGGGTGAAGCTCAGGTTGTCCCTGGAGGGCTGATGCAAGGTGGTCCCTTGTTCCCGCATCTCGGACTCACTCACTGGTTCAGTGCTGGGCCAAAGCCTCACAAGTGCAGCGGAATCTGCCTCCAAGGTGCCTCCAGCTGGGCAGTGGTGAAAGACCCATCCTCAGCCCAGGATGCTGCTGCTGTGGCTTAGGTGGAGAGGTGGGAATGTGACATGTGAAGAGTTGGGTCCCCAGACTGCTAGTGTGTAGGGTGAGAAAGATACAGTTTATAGGAAATAGACTTTTTAAAAAATAGACTTTAAGAATCAGAGTAAACACATGCATTTTTATCTTTTTCCTAATAATCTTATGAAGTTGCTTCTACTTCTATCCCCCTTGAACAGAGAAGGAAGCTGAGACTTAGAGAAATGTTGTAGCTTGCTTGGGTTACACAGGTAGTTGAGGGGCCAGCTTGTGGAACTCCAGAGCCCTGAACTACAGCTCTGAGGTTGGCTGGATCCAGGCTCACAACAGGGCTGCCTTAGGTAGGACCGGAACTTGAGGCTGGATTAATAGAGGTGTGATTTCCGGAACGATGGAGGTAAGAGTTCTCCTTGCCTTGCCTTCACTAGAGCTTGTCTGACTGTCTAATTGTGGGACTTATTGTCAGCAGGGAGAAGGTCTGTCTGGATCCAGGAAGGAGGTGAAGCAACTGGACACCCTCAAGTTGGGAAGAAAGGGGATACCCAATTTTTTGAGTCCTTGAGGGGAGCCAGGATCACTATCTTCCAGTCTCCAAGGAGCCACTGGGAGGCAGGGGTACAGACCAGTTCTGGGTGACCCCAGAGAGCAGAGCCTAAGACCAGCAGGAGGCATAGGAGAGAGATTTCAGCATCCTAAAAAGTCATTCCTTTAACCAACTAAACTCTCCCACAGCATCTGTTAGTTGCCTGGGTAGGAAGTAAGCGACCCAGCATGAGAGGTATGAAAGTAGGAGTTGAAACATGAAGCTGATTTGGTGAGGTGCCCTTTACCCCCATGATGCTGAGATGCTGGGTCCTTTGTTTCCAGGTGTTGCCGACTCTCCTTGTGCAGTGGTTTGGCCAAGGTGGTTGCAGAACCTCCCCTGGAGCTGCTGTCTTCTCGTTCGCAGCCCTGAGAGGTAGGTGCAGCAACTCGGACACCCACTGTGCTCCTGATCCTGATCCTGGCTGCTCGGGGACTGTGGGGGCCTACGGGGTAGAAGCAGCTGCTCGTGGCCTCTGTGGATTCCAAGAGGGTCCTGGGGTTTTGCTCATAAGGCTCAGAGCCTGTGCATGTTAGGTACCTCATTCTAGCCTCACCCAACCTTGAGAGGGAGGCCAGGTGAGGGTGGCCTGCGGGAAAGGGCGAGGCCTGGGCTGGGTGCCCAGATGCCTGGCTCCCACCCTGGCTATGCTGTTTGCTGTGTGACTTCAGGAAAGTTGCTTGCCCTCTCAAGGGTGCTGATAGCTCTCTGTAGAAAAGTAGATTATGCAGGAGGGGCAGGCGTTCCCTCTGATAGGTAAGAAAAACCGGGGTGTGGCCACCAAGTCCCCTGTTTGTTGACCCCTGGAGAAGCACCTGAGAAGTGTGGGCAGGTGGCTGAGTCATCCTGGCTGGGCTGCTCGGCTGGCAGGGTGGGGCCCACCTGGCTATCACATTTCCAGGTGAGCCTCTGAGTGGGTTGGGAGGCCGGGCACAGCTTGAGTCTCACCCTGCCCACCTGACAAGGTTAGCGTGAGGAGCGCACGAGCTCCTAAATGCCAAAGGGCTGCAAAACGGGAAGGATCCCTAGAGAGGGACAGCTGACACCTCCACACCAAGGCAGAAGTGAATCTCTCATTGTGCACGGAGCCTGGAAAGCTCGTGATGTCACTGTGGAGGGCCGAAAGGAGAAGGGAGAAATGTGCACAGGCCTCACTCGGACCTTACTCACCCGCTGCGGCCTGCAGGCGTCTGGGTGGTGATGCAAGCGGACCACAGCTGGAGTTGTTCCTCTTCTGTGCAGCTTAGGTGAAGGGGCTTTTTGATGGTCCCCACAGGGCCAGGGGGTTCCTACAAAGCCTGCAGCGCCCAGAGAGGGACTGATCTTCCATCAGCCGCTGCCCACGGGTGGGCCCCAGGGCTGTGTCTGCATCCCCACACTCCTGCTTTTGTACCTCCAAAGGCCGGGGTCTCAAAGTGATCTGTCAAGAGTGTTCTTTTCTTGGTTTTGTAACAGTGACCCAAGGACTTGTCCTCTGCCTGCTCCACTTCTGCAGGCCCAGCAGGGCCAGGCTGATTCAGCCCCAGCCAGGTTACTGTCACCTGAGAGCTTTCCCTGTTCACCCGTCGTGGCTCTGCCCACCTCTTGCTCACCTCCATGAACTTAAGTTCAGCCAGGGAGACCTCAGCTGCCTCTCCCTGGCTCAGTCCTGAGGCCTCCATCTGCTGCAGCTCCGGCGGGTACCTTCTCCTTCCACACCTCCCTCCTCTTAGTTTCTAGGAGGTATCCCTCCGGCTTCTTCCTCCCTCTCTGACTTTCTCAGTTGGACTCTGCTTTTCTGCCTCAGATGTTCAGCAGTATTCTCTCACATTCTTTTTTTTTTTTTTTTTTTTTTTTTTTGCGGTACTGGGGATCGAACTCAGGACCCTGCACTTGCTAGGCAAGCGCTTATTCCACTGAGCTGTATCCCCAGCCTCAGCAGTATTCTGACCACCTTGTCTTGAGTTACATACATAGAATGGGTTCATTCATTCATTCATTCTTCATTGTTTCATGAATTCATCTGATGGATATTTAGTCCCTCAGCTGTGTGTAGGGAAATCAGCAAAGGAGAGGACTTCTCTGTCTTGCCTGGGTCTTACAGTGGATTGATGTGCACAGCACAGATCTCTCCTCAGCTGTGATGGTGGGTGGGGTTGGTGGGAGAGGTGGGATCTTGTCTGGACAGACCAGAGAGGCCTCCTGGGAAAGCCAGGCCCTAAAGAGGGAACCAGGGATGAGGGGGTCACAGGATGAGCGGGGAAGGGGCCAGTAACAGCCTGGACTTGAGTTTCAGAGGCAGGGGGAAGCCTGGGAATCTTTGTGGTCCTGAAATCAGACTGGGAGGGGAGCGTGGAGGCAGAAAGCACGGGGGCCAGGGGCAGCAAGGTCATGACGCCTTTAAGCTTGAACTTTATGCTGGGCCGTTGGGAACCACTGGGAGTTCACAAGTATGGGGGATACGTGCGTGGATTTCATTGTCAGAACCGTGGAGAGAGACAGACCCAAAGACCGTCCTGATGGGGCTGGAGCCTGTTATTTTTGGTTTGCCCACACCGGGGTGTCCCAACACTGCGCTTTAGTAGGAGGCTTGGCTTTGGACAGTCCTAGGAAGTGTGCTTTCCCAGGATTCTCTTGGCTTTTTGCATTTTTTTCACCATCAGCCCACTCCTGCTGACTTCCCCATGGAGAGGGAGGTGAATCACTGTGCCCCACCCGCAGACAGCCATTTTAATCCAGGAGGGAGAGCGGTAACCGGTGCCCAGAGTACACGGGACACGCTTCTCTCCTGGCCAGATCAGCACTGGCCTGAGAAGGGGGAGTCGGGCACTCTAGGCCTGGGGGTCTGTGTGTGCAAACACGTGGCCACCTGGAGGAGCCATGTGCGGGGACCGGGGAGCAGTGTGGGGAGTGAGGTGGCGTGTGCCAGGAGGTGATAGGGAAAGCAAGGTTGGGCCTTGAATGCCAGATTTCAATGCTGTGGATGCCAGGAAGCCATGGATGGGTCTTGAGCTGGGGAGCAACTTGACCAAGGAGATTTCAGGGCAGTGCGTCGGTGGCAGGCAGGGGGAGGCAGGGCAGTAAGCAGTGCTGGAAGCTGGTCAGAGAGCCTCATCGCCCCCACTCCACACAGAGCAAAATGCCCAGTGCTCCTGTCTGATCCTTGCGCTTGTTCTGTTCTGCCCAGCTGTCCTGCCAGCTGATGCCCGGGCAGGGCTGTCATGGAGCACCGGGCGTAGCTAGGCCTTGGGCTCACACAAGCTTCTCCAGTCTGGATTTGCTGTGTGCATTTAAACAAGTCCCTCAATTCCTCTCAGCCTCATTTTCCTCGTCTGTGAACTGGGTGCTAAATTGTTGAGAATTACATGATGGGGAAGTAGAGTCCTTAGCATGTGCTTGGTCCAGGGGATGGCCAGCTCCTCTTGATTTTCCTGTTGGGTGGGAAATGACCCTGTCCATGTCATAATCCACCCCATGGGGAGCCCAGCCATTTGGCCATAAATTTGTAATCTGTGCTAGAAACAAGATGTCCCCAGCATCCCCCAGCGAGGCCTTCAGTGGGAAATGCCTTTGGCACGGGTGTCTGGCTCAGGACCAGGCACAGAGGGCTGGATCACATCTTAGTTGTCTCTGTGTACTTAGCATACAGCACAAGGCTGGCTTAGCATGGCCAGCTGGCTTGGCTCTCTAAAATGCTAAACCAAAAAAATTTTGTTAATTAAAAAATACAAACTTTTGGGCACCGGCAACGTCCTTTTGTGGCTAGGAATTGAACCCAGAGGGGGACAGTGGCACACCCAAGGTCACTCCAGCCATAGCCCCTGGACTTGTTCTTTCTCCCTGGCTTAAATGTTCACTTGAATTTTCATTTTTAAAGTGCTGATAATTTAAAATTTCTCAAGTTGACTGGGGGAGGGTTATCAGTGGTATGAGCATTTTAACAGAGTATTCTAGGTAGAAAGGTTTTAAGGCATCATGTCTAACCTCCCTAGTTCACATTTGGGGAAACAAAGGCTCAGAAAGAGATTGTGGCTGACCCACAACCCAGGGTCCTCAGCCAGTGGGCGGCAGAAGAGGAGTGCCAGCCCCAGCTCTGGTGTCTGCGGAGGAGAAGGTGGGCTCTTCCCCCAGCCCCTGGCTTCATGGGGAAGAAAGCGGAACACAAGGAGTGTGAACAATGGTTTCCTGAGGAAGCTTTGGTGTTTCGATGTGTCGGGCAGAAGGACTGCTTCCGGAACTGTGCACCCCCATGATGCCTGTGAAGCCAGGCCTGGTACAGCTATTTAGGGCTAAACCACAGGGTCCTATTTATAGGCCAATGTGATTAGATTGGCCTGCGTCTTGGGTCCCGCCTTCCCTTGGCCAGCCCGGCCATGGCCGAGGAAGAAGCCCTCGGGGGCAGTTGTGACCCATGGGTGAGTAGCAAGGGACCTGGGCTGCCTCAAGAAACCTGCTCAGAGAGGGGTGACAGGGTTTGGAGGGGAAGCAGCCAAGCCCTGGATATCCACATGTCCATGGTCTGCGGCCCCATTGTGCATTTCCCTGTGGGGGCCACACCTCCTGCCATGCCCTTCACCTGGCTGGCGGCTCCTATGTCTGCAGAGACAAACCCCTGCTCCTTCTTGAGGGCTGTGCTCAAATGCTGCCCTTGTGTGGCTCTGCCCGGCTGTGGGCTCCCCCTGTGCTTCCACGGCCCACAGCCAGCTGAGTGGTTATCTTTGTTCATGCACGTGCCCCACCCCACAGAGGAAAGGGAGGCCTGACACAGAGGAAGAAGAAAGGAGGAAAGTGTTGGTGGCCAAGCACCTGCCGAGACCACTCCCTTGCATGCTGGTGAGATCTCACCTGCGTGCTTCTCTGTGCAGTAGGTACCTGCAAAGGTGTGCAGAAGGGAGAGACAGGCCTGAAAGTCAGATAGCCCTGGGTTTTGGGTTTGCTCTGTACTTCCTTATTGTGTAGTCTTTGGCTAAACCTTTCTGAGCCTCGGTTTCCCCATCTATAAAACGGGATGGGGCCAGCCATGGGTTTCAGAGATGATTGAACAAGACAGCGCTTATGAAGGTGTTCTTGTGATGCCTGGCCCATAACGAGCTTCCCCGTGCAGTAGGAATGTCATTTACAGATGGGGCAGCTGAAGCTCTGAGTAGAGGAGCACCTTCCCTAGGCCCCCCCCGGTATAAGTCAGTGGCCAAGAGCGGAGATCATGTCCGGGGATCCCTGGCCTCCATACCCTGTGTCTTCCCTTTGTCCCCACCTCTTACCCCGCTGGGCCTATCCACTTCCCCACATCAGCGAGGCTTTGTTTGGAGATTGTTTTTCCTAAGACGCTTCCCCTGTGGTGCCACAGGGTGACTCAGCCCTGAGTCATAGGAGAATGAGGACAGGGGGAGGTGTGGGAGGGAGGGGGAGGGAAAGCAGAGAAGGGAGAAGGAACAGGCGGGGTTCTGGGCTTGGCTCTTCTATTACCCGATCAACTAGGCTTGAGGAGTCCCCGCTCCTGCACAGCCTCAGTTTCCCCTGGCGTGAAAGGAAGACGGTGGGCTTTGCTGAGAGGTCCCGAGTCCCGGCTGAGCATCAGAGTCATGGGTTCCTGGGCCCCGGAAGTGCAGAGCCAGAGGCTGAGGGTGGGGCCTGGGAGCCTGTACTCCCTGGGTGAGTCTGCAGCACATCTGGTCTGCAGAGGTGTGTGGGAACCACCTTGTGGTGCTGGTGGCCCCAGGCTGCTCTCAGCTTTGAGTGGCGAGATTGCTCATCAGAGCTGGCTTCTTTTGCTGGATGCTTTGGCTGAGCGGTGCTTGGGGAGAGGAGGAATTTGAAAAAAAATACAAAAGAACAGCATTCTTAAAATATAACTATCACACTGGCTAAAAAAATTTACATGTAGTTTACATACATACGATTCACTTGTTTTCATCAATGCATTGAGTTTTAGTGCACTCCCACAGTGACACAGTCATCTTCAGAATCAAGTTTGAGAACATTTTCATCACCCCAGGAAGGTCCCTCTCGATGTCCCCAGCCACCCTGTAGCCAACCACCGAAAGGCTGTTCTCTGCCTGTTTCAGTGTCCAGACCCCTGTTCCTCTCCCAGTTTCACCTTTTCAGCCATTGCTATGCCCTGAACTTTGGATTTCTCCGTCTATGAGGTGCCTACCCCACCCTCCCTGCAGCTTGTTTGAATTCCACCAGTGTGCACAATGTCTCATGTACCACAGGAGTGGGGGACAGGTGAGCCTGGTCCACAGTCCTCAGGATGTTGGTAACAGCCCTTGCCAACAGCGTAAAGCACTCACTCTGTGCCAGCGCAGGGCCAAGCACTGCATTCCATGGTCAAGTTTGATCCTCATGACAGCCCGCTTGGGTGATGTTTGTATCATTTTCATTGTAGCTGAAGAACTGAGGCTCTGAGAAGAGAAGGAGCTTTTGCAAAGTCCCACAGGTGGTAATGGCTGAGTCTGTCCCACTGGCTGCCACCTTAAGCAGTCCCCACCCTGCTCCTGTCTAGGTGTGAATCATGGGGTGAGGGACAGAGTTGGGGGGTCCAGGGTGATGTTTATGCACACACTTCCAGGGTACAGAGCCTGGTCTCGTGGACGTGGAATTGGAAGGGGCAGGCTGGTCTGCAGCAGAGTAGATCATACAGCAAATGTGATGTGGTAGGTGGAGCGTGATCCAGAGCGTATGGGACACGGTTACAGCACAGACACACAGGGCAGTGTTTGACGGGGCCTGGTGTGTGGTGTATGTGAGCTGGGCATCATGCCGTGCATGTGATGCAGAGACATGGTCCGGGAGTGTGGGACTGGGGATCCGGCGACTGGTTCCTAGGCCACAGTGCAACCCCGACCCATTCTCATCTGGGTTTCTCCTTGTCCACATCTGGGGCTCCAGCCAGCAACAAGAGGAGCTAATTTTCTCCTCCTCACAAAGCCCTGCCAATTTTTACCCCCTCCTCTTCCTGGTCTCTTCGGATGCCAAAGAGTGGGAGGGTCCCAGAGGAGCTGCGGGGCCGGAGGTTCCCCACCACCCCATTAGCTCTGGGGTCAAGGCGCAGGACCAAGTACATGGTGTGGAGCGGTCCTGCTGGGCCCCAGATCCCCTCTTGCAGAGCCAGCCAGCATTGGCCGGGGCTGGAGCTGGGTAATTTTCCTCTCCTCTTTCTTCCATGGCTCCTCCCTGGCCGGCAGCTGGCTTGAGAGCGTGTCTGCGTTCCAGCCTTGGGGGAGAATGAGGGCCGGCCCTGTGAGGGAGGTTGGGGAGGCAGATTGCAGACAGCTGCTGCTAAGCCGGTGGAGGGGAGGGTCAGGAGGCCCTGGACTGCAAGGGGACATGTCCTGAGCCCTCCCAGCACTGGCATGCTAGTTCTTAAAAAAATGAGTGTGTATATTTAAGGAATATAATATTTAAGGAATATAACATGATGTTATGTGGCCCATGGAGATAGAAAAAAAGGTTGATAGTGATGCAATTGAACGTTTTCATCACCTTGCGTAGTTTCCCACTCTGTGTCCACTTGGTGATGAGAACCTCAGTTGCCCTCGTTTAGCATGACTATCAAAAACGATTCAGTTTGATTACATAGTCCTCATGCTGCTCCTTAGGCCTCTGGACTTCTTCATCCTTCTTACCTGCTACTTTGTATCCTTTGGCTTCTTCACTGGAGTTTTTCAGTAACTGATTTTTTTTTCCTGCACTGGAGATTGAACCCACGCCTTTCTAAAACCTGTCTGTCTGTCTCTCTCTATCTATCTACCTATGTAACTGGAGGCAGGGTCTTCCTAAATTGCTGTATCATCTGGGCTGGGCTTCAAAGTGCGAACCTCCTGCCTCAGCCTACTAGTATCAAGTTCTGGCCATTTTATGCCTAAGCACCCTGGGACTCAGAGGTTGAGCTCCTTGCTCAGTATCACCCAATCAGGGCATCTGGACAGGGATCCAGAGGCCTCATTTTTTTTGAAAGGGCAGAATGGGCCAAGTTCAGGCTCTTCAGGAGTGAACCTGAGTCCTCTCCTGAGATATTTTTTCATCCCTGGGACCAGCCACTAGCTCAGGTCTCTGGGACATGGTTGGAACCCTCCAGCCAGCCCCTGCTTTGGGTACAGGGGCACAAGTAGAGGTCAACAGTGGGTCCTGGTGCTGGGGAGCTGTGGGCACGTCTCTATGGACCTGTGTAAACACATGCTGGGGGTGTCGTCTTTGGGTGTGAGGGCTACAGAGCACAGTGCCAAAGGCTCCTTCAACCCACAGACACCCCTCAAGGGGGAGTCCTCGCCCTCTTGTACAGAGAAGGAAATCAAAGTGTTGCAGAAGGAGCCTCTTGCCCTAGTGCCCTGCTGCTAGGGCTTTGGGGCTCTTGTCAGACTCATTCCTGAGCACGGCCTGGTGTTAGAAAGTCACTCAGCCTCGGTCCGTTGGTCATTTCTGGTACCTTGGCCTCACGGAGACTTGTCCTGCGCACCTCGATCCTGCTCACTCTCCTTTTCTCTGCACTGGCCTCTCCTGTCTTCTCCGAGAGCTCTGCCTGCTGGCCGCAAATCATCATCCATGTTGATGATGGGCTCACTCTTCCCGCCAAGAGAATTTGGGCTGGAGTTGGCTGGCGAAGCTAGGGGACAGAGAAGGGCTTCATCTGGAGTCTGCAGCAGGAGGACCTGGTCCCAACCTCTGATGGCCTTCAGATGGTGTCATCTGGACAGAGATTGGCTTGGAGCGCTGCCCTCATCCCTGGTGGAGGATCCTGACGAAGGTTCGACTTGATCTTCACACAGGCAGCGTGTGCCGTTGGTCAGATGAACAAACATTGCTTGCTGTCTGCTGCCTCCTTCAGCATCCTTGATTTCCCGGGACCACAGGATCCCAGACATTGACCAGTTCCCTTGTCACCTGGCTAGCTCACCCCTGGGTAGCCCGTTATCTCTCAAGAAGAGAGAGGAAGCTAGCATTTTTTTCTAATTTTGTTTATTGTGGTAAAATACGCATAACATTAATCACCTGAGCTGTTTTTAAGCATACAGTTCCATGCTATCAAAGACATTTACCATGTGTACAACCATCGCCACCATCCATCGCCAGAGCTCTTCATCTTGCTGAACTGAAATTCTGTCCCCTTTAAACTGTGACCTGACAGTCCCCTTCCCCGGACCCCAGCCACCGTCATTCTGTTTTCTCTCTCCATGATTCTGACTACTCTAAGTACCTCATCTAAATGGACTCACTGACATTTGTGTTCTTGTGACTGGCTTATTTCCCTCAGCATAACAGGGCCCATCTGCAAGGCAGAGTCTTCTTCAAGGCTGAGTAATGTCCTGTGTGTGGATATATGCTTTTCTTATTCATTCATCAGAGGACACTTGGAAGCTCTGCATTCTAGTGATTGTGAACGAAGCTGCTGGGAACCTTGCTTTTGGAAGCCAGGATTGTTGTTGGACATCTGTTTTACAAAAGGCACAGCCCTAGGATTTTTCATATCTGTTTATTCTCATTGAATCTTCTCGACTAGCATTTAAGAAAAGCATTTGCATCCCTATTTTATACATAAGGAAACTGCATCTCAGAGAGATGGAAACCCACCCATGTACCCCGACTCACAATCCTAGGAGCTCTGCTCTCCTCGTGCTCACTGGGCACCAGGCCTTGTGCTGAGCCCCAAGTGTGTCCTGCCTTATTAAATTCTCACAATGACCCTAGAAAGAAGGGGTAAGAATCCCCATTGACAGATGAGAACATCAAAGTTCAGAGAGCCACAGTGACTTGCACAAAGCCACTCAGTTGATAATTGATCAGGATAACCAGGGACTCACACCTAGCTTTTCTGCTAACACCTTTTTGCACAATCTCAGGCTGTTCTGTTTGCTTTCCTCACTCGTTTCCGTCCTCCGTGGGGCTGCCATTCGGGTGGCTTCTCCTTCTGACTCTGGCTGGGGCGTCTTAGACCTTGCCTCCTTCCCAGCAGATTCACAGACTGAGGGAATCCTGGCACCCAAGTCTTCTCCTGGTTCTGCAGCCGCAGGGTCTGCAGCTAGGCTTCTTTGCCCTGTTGCTGATTTGTCTTTGTGCCTGGGCTCCCCCAGGGTAGGGGACCTACCTATAGTTTTTTGCAGCTATTTGGTTCCCTAGCTGCTGGCAGACAAACCTCCCAGGGCCCGCTCCTCCCCTGGGATGGGAGACTGCCTGCTACAGCCAAGACCTGGGGCTCATACCCATGGCCAAGTCTCGCCACTTCCAGGGCACAGGGTCAGGAAGTGGTGGGGCCATGCCCCCTCCAGATGTCCCGCTTTGGCTCTTAGCACTAGGTGGGGTTGGCTCCGGAAGCTGGGCAAGGGCCAGTGGCTTCGGTCCCTGGGAGAGTTGGCCTCCTGGAGGCGGCTTCAGTCAAGCCCCACTGGCCATCTTCCCAATAGCTATCCACACCCAGGATGGACTGGCCAAGGCAGAGGCCTAGCTGGCCCTGACTGTAGAGAGCCAGGCCTCAGCTCTGGCCTGCTTGTAAGAGACCTGAGTCCCAGGTCTCTGCCAGGCACTTGGGTTGTGAGACACTGCCCTCCTGTTCTTGGTGCCATTGTCTAGAAAGAAACGAGAGTAAGCCCTGCTAATAAGCCCTGCTCTGTCCAGCGCACCCCAGCAGGCTTGTTCCCATTCCCCAAACAGGCCGGCAGCGGGACCTCCTTCTCAATTCACCACCGAGTGACCTGAGCCTCAGAGAGGGAAAGAACTTGCTCACGTCGGCCCAGCTGTGCTCCCTGTGTGTACATTGCCTTTCTCCTGCACTGCCACAGGGCTTATTTATTCAGGATGCATAAGCCAACCTCAGGCCTCTGTGCAAAGAAAGCAGACTGTTCAGGAAGAGGGGTGCTCACTTTTGGGGAGCTGCTCCTCCATGTGTCAGTACCATTCTTCCCATTTTCTAGTTAGGGAAACTGATGCCTGGGCTATAAGAGGCGAGTCTGCTGGATTTTAGAACTTGCATCCTTGTAAGTGCACAGCGCTCCCCGAGGCCCTGTCCAGTTTCGCTGGGTTTCATAACTGGCTCCTCTGTTGCCTGAGTGTTGTCCAGAGGGTGTGTGCTCCCAGGAGGCCTGGAGAACATAGGCGAGCCCAAGGCAAACAAGCTCAGAGAGAGCGCTTCCCACGAATGGCTGGCGGCTGGGAAAGCAAGAACAGCAGTGTTCAGACTGAGAGAGAACAGGGCGCTGTCTACCAGGCCCAGCCAAGGCCTTTTGTGCATTGTGGCTGGGGGTGGAGGGTGAGGCCACGTCCTCGGGTGTCTGGTAGCCACCCTGAAAGCCTTGCACCGTCTTGTCTCGGAGACCAGCCTAAGGTCAAGGGAGAAGATGAGCCATGGCTGGTCATGAGGGTCCTGAGTTGAACCCCAGGGGAAGGGAGCTGCCCTGGAGGGACCTGGGGGTACTGAGCCATCCTGTGGCAGACTCTTGCAAAGCGGCCTGCTGTGTGCATGGCCTTGGGCAGGACCCGGAGCAGCCGAGGTCAGAGGTCAAGGGGAAGGTACTGCAAAGAAGCTGCTAGGACGTGCTTGCTGTGGGAGTTGCAGAGGTGGGGCTGCTCCAAGTCAGAGACGCAGTGCCAGCCCTGAGTGCCACACGGCACCAAGCAAAAGTGGCTTACCCTGGGGATGTTCCTAGTATGTGCTGTCGTCCTGGGCACTGGCACCCCGTGTCTGGAGGGCTTTCTTGGTGGCTTTCCTGTCCCAGCCTGGGAGGTGTGATGGAAACAGCTGCCCCAGAGACTCCTGGCTGCCAGCAGGGCCTGGTCTGGACTGGTTTAGCAACTGCAATCCTTTCCCTGCCTGGGGATCTGCCGCTCCCTGCACGGTCCAGGCGGTGCCAGGGATCCTTCCTTATCTCGCTATTTAGAACCTGGGTTCTAAAACCAGCCAGACATGTGTTTGAATTTTCACAGTGCCTCCTTCCAGCTGAGTGACCCTGAGCACATGACTGACCCTCCCTAAGTCTCGGTTTCTTTGGCTGGGTCCACAGGTGAGGTGGCATGCTGCTGGCAGTGACTGCAGTACCACTTTTCTCAAGTCAGGGGCCCTGGAATATCAGAAGGATGTGAAGAGGTGGCCTGGTCCAGGGCCCCCATTTTGCAGATGGGAATCCTCAGGCTCAGAGATATGTAGTTTCTGGGTCTGATTGAACAGGGGATGCTGGGGCTAGAAATAAGGCTTAGAGCCAGAACACTGGGGCCTACCCTGTCTTGTGTATGGAGATGCTGAAGCCCAGGTAGGGACAGTGAATTGCCCAAGTCTCCCAGGAAGTCAGTGGCAGAGGCAACCCTAACACTGGGATCTTTCTCTTGCAGCCAAACTCCCCTGAACTCATGCATCCTCTTCCAGGCAGGAAGCTGGCAGGGTAAAACAATGTCGCCCTTCATAGTCTGTACTTGCTGATGCCCTGTAGCAAGAGTTAAGAGGCTCCGGGGTCCCAAAAGGCAGGAGCCAGGGCCTGGTCACCAGCTCCACAGCTACAGGTAGGCAAAGCTGCAGGGACTTTGTGATCATTAACCTGGGGCCAGTGACCCTGGGCTGGTGATCCCTGGGACCATGACTAAGCTGTGACATCTGTGTGTTAAACACCAGCAAGGCAGGGGCCATGCCGCTCTGGGTGGGGCTGCTCAGCTGGACCCTAAAGTGTCCTCAGGGTCATGGGGGCCGTGAGGTAGAAGGACAAAGAATGTTCTACTTCCTACTCATTTGGATTTTGCAAATTGCCTAATGAGCAACTATCACTTTAAGTAAATGTTAAAAAGTTGTGTTTTTTTTGCTTAAAAACAAAACAGTATTGGATATAAGCTTGTAAATTTTCAAACCCTAGAGCAATGCTTTTAAAATTTTTCCGGCAAGTATCTTGGTGTATATTTTACAAACCATAACAATTCACTCACTGTGAGCAGAGAGTCCTATGATGTTTAGTGGGTTTAATTGGTTGTTTATTCACCAGCATAGTCAGCTGTTGGAATATTTTCACCACCCTAAAAAGTTCCCCCACACCAACTGCAGTGATCTGGGTACTTTCCCTACTCTGGGGTCTGAGAGTAAAATCTCCTCCTCCATCTCCTAGCAGCAAGTTGCCTTAACAGCTGCGCATTTACTGACTCCTTAAGGGTGTGTGCAAAAGATAAAATAAAAAATACCACCCTTATAAAAGAATGAGAGGAACCGCCTACTACATTCCATAATTTGCTCTTTGCACCTGGAGGTCTCTCTGTGCTTATTGAGTGCCTACTATGTGCCAGGCACACTCGGATCGAGCTCCTTTTCTTTCCCTCACAGCTCCATGGTGGTCCATTGTATGGTGGCTCCGTAATTTACTTAGCTAAGACATTTGGGTCCTGGCCAGTCTTCTTCGAACAATGCTCCAGTGAACACCCTTGCACGTATGTTTCGATGTTCCTCCGTAAAGGATGTTGTAGGAAGTGTTGTACTGTGTGTTTTCAATTTGGGCAACCATACCACTATCCAGAGGGGTGAAACGAATTTGTGCTTCCCAAGACTCGGGTGTGTATGGAGCTTTTCATCATTCTCCAAATGCTTATGAAGGAAGGAACGACTCCAAATTAGGGCCAGGACAACCTGCTACAGGCTCTACAGGCCGGCATGGACTCACTTGACTGTGAAGCCCTGGCATGCCTTTGGGGGTCCCTGCTGCCACTGGACAAAACCAGCGTCAGTGTGGCATGCAGGCTCGGGGGCGCCTACCCCCTCCTGCTCCGGTGTATCAGACTCACTCACTAGCCATGGCTCCCGTTTGCCTGCCCTTTGCTCCTGCCTCTCGATCCCCTGGGATGACTTTTGTTCTCAGTGTCCATCTTCCCCAAACTTCAAGGCCCAGGCCCCAAGTCCCCTCCAGCTGGAAGCCTCCTTGCAACCCTCCAGTCTCCACTGTGTTCCCTGTCTGTATTCCCTCACTGCTCTGACTCCCACCCCCCTTAAGTGGGAGGAGGCGGTAGGTTGCGGAGGGCAAACTTCAGCTTGACAGGATAAGCAGCCATCTGGAGCCGGGATGGGTGACCACGCTGTGGAGAGGGGGCACTCCCATTTACCCAGCTGTAGGCTGGTTGAATCTCCAGCAACTGCTGTGCCCATGTAGTAGGTGAGGACTGGAGGTGTTGGAAAAAGAAAAGAACTGACACGAATTGAATGCAGGTCTCTGGCTTCCCAGAGAGGAGCTCAGAAATGGGGGAAGACTCAAATCCTGGCTCCCCAGGAGGGCTGGGTAGTGCTGGCCTCAGGCTTCATAGAGCAGCCGGGCTTGTTATTTAGAGATGGGAAGGTAATCCAAGTCATTGCGAAAGGTAGTGGCTAGAAGTGGCTGTCGCTGGGGAGAGGTAAATGGAGTGAAGAGGGACAACATTGCACAATTATGTGACTTTAGATTTTGATTAAAATACAACTTTTAAAACACAAAAATGACTTAGGAAGGAAGGCAGGCAGGCAGGCAGGCACGCAGACCAGCTGAAGTACAGTAGAACCAGCAGGCCCAGTAGCTGAGAGTCCTGCCCAGACCCTCTGAGTCTTGCTTGCTTCCCCTGGTCCTAGCCAATGGCCATGCTGGGGTAAGGTGGGTGTGTTTCTGTGCAGATCCAGGAATACTAGAGTTCGGATCCTGACGGTACTTAGCACCGTTTAGCCCTCTGTGAAATGGGTTGTCCACTGTGCTCACTCTTAACAGGATGTTCTGATGTTAGTGAGTGCCAAATTTCACAAAACGTTCAATGCTATTTTTTCTGGAGACATCGGGAGCAGGGAGTAGAGCGAGCTGGGTGGGTCGCACAGGAGGACCAGTCTGAGCGAGGCTTCCCGCGGTCCTTCCATGCGTCCGTTTAGCTGGCACTGAGTTAGCACCTGCTGTATGCCAGGCCCCGTGCCAGGGCTCCGCCTGGCAGCGGGGGTTCAAGGAGTGACTGGCCCCAGTCGGGTCAGTCCCGGTGGGAACACTGTTGTCTCCCAGCTCCGGGACAGATTCCCGCCCTGCGGGGGCCCAGCCCTGCCCCGCGCCCTCCCTGTGGGGCGGTCCCGGGTTGGGGAGGGATGGGCGGCGGCTATTTAAGGTCTGGGACCGCGGAGGCTGCCGACCCGGTCCTGCGCCCGCCCACCGTGTCGTCGCCATGGCCCGCGCGCTGCTCTTTGCCCTGAGCGCGCTGTCGCTGTCGCTGTCTCCAGGCAGCGCGGCCGCCGCATCGCGGGGGGCGACCCAGGCAGGGGCCGCCCAGGGCCGGGCGCCCCAGGCGCGGGTGAGTGCCGGGGAGCCCGGGTCCCCGGAGTAATTCTCTATTGTAAGTTCTTGCAGATACAGCGCTAGGAAAAGGGGAGTAATTGAGGTCTAGAATGGAAAAACTGTTTTGTTGCTTTGTAAGTATCTCTCGCTGCTCCGGGCTCTGGCGGTGGGGCGGGAGCCGGGCCCTCGCTGGCTGTTCCCCGCTGCAGGCTAACCTCACCAGGGCCGGACCTCTGCCCCCGCCCCTCCTGGTTTCCTGTCCACCTCTGCAGCCCGACATCTCCTTTCCCGGCCTGCTTTCTCCTCCCATCTGCCTGACGTCCCCAGCCTTTGTGATTTCCTCCTCCTCAGATTTCTCCTGCTCTGAGGTCTCTCCTCTTTCCCGCGCAGCTCCGCGCTGCTCCTCTCTGCTGTCACTTCTCGTCCAGGCGCCTTTGCCGTGTTCCCTTCCTCTCTCCTATTCGGCCCTGTGTGTTACTCCTCTCTTGTCCCGCCTCATCCCATCTGAGGTTTCTTTCCTCCTGCCAGCTCTCCCCTCCGGCCTGCGGTGACCTGCGCCCGCTGTCTTCTGCCTTGGCTACAGCCTAACCCTCCTGCCCATCTTCAGCTCCCGTGCATGCGTGACAGCCTCTCCCCAGCCCCGCCCACCTCCTCTCCACAGGCTCCTGCAGACCCAGGCTCTCCATCCTCTCTGCCTTTTCCAAGAAACGCAATTTGGGCCTGGGGCGGAGGGGCAGGAGGGAGGGGCAGACGGCGCAGGAGGCCGCTTGGGCCCAGCAGCCCTGTCCTTGCTTGGGGGTGTGATGGAGTACGGGTGGGGCACGGGCAAGCTTCCCACTTCCAAAGAGCAAAAGCAAACAGGCTACATGACCTAGGCCGGTCTCCTCTCTGCTCTGGGCCTCAATTTTCCCACCTGCTGAGGGGGTATGGTTCACGAGCTCATAGTTCTCAGAGCCACGGGGGTGCTGGGAAGGAGCAGGTGGGGCCCCGGGGACTCTCGGATGCGTCACTGTCATCAGGAGGGTCCTGAGGGTGGGAGAGCTCCTCTATGCTCTTCCTGGCTGGAGGTCCCTGGCAGAGTCACTAGCTCTGCGTCACACCTGTCACAGTCAATTGTCAATACACGTGGAAGGGAGACGGGAGGTAGGGCCCACTGCCACCCCCACCCCCATCACCCGACAAAGCAGAGGAGGCTGCTGAGTCCGAGGACAGGCTTGGGCCCAGGCGCAGGGTTTGGGGCACAAGCTCTTGCCGTGTTTGCTAGCTCTAGAAAGGGGTGGGCTCACCCCAGCCACGGAGAGCAGCAGGCTCAAGTGAGATGCTCCTGGTGCCAGCACCACCCTCCCTTGTGCCAGGGCCGCTCCCTGCCAAGCCTGGTGCCCATGCTCAGGCCCCGCCCCGTCTCCCCACAGCCCAGCAGCATGGTGGTGGAACACCCCGAGTTCCTCAAGGCAGGGAAACAGCCTGGACTGCAGATCTGGCGCGTGGAGAAGTTTGACCTGGTCCCTGTGCCACCCAACCTCTATGGAGACTTCTTCACGGGTGATGCCTATGTCATCTTGAAGACAGTGCAACTTCGGAACGGGAATCTGCAGTATGACCTCCATTACTGGCTGGGTGAGTGGCCCTGCCATGCCTGCCTGCCCTGGGTAGCACAGGCCTTTGGGTCGTGGTCCCCGGGATGTGTCAGAGGGCTGCCTGATTACTGAGCGCTGAGTATGTGCCAGGCCCTTTGCTAAGGGTACAACCCCAGACTCTAGAACCAGCCTGGCTGAGTTTAGGCCCCAGCTCTGCCCCTGACCTGGGACCACCCTTTGGCAGTTCGCTGCTGTCTCTGTGCAGTAAACATGATGATAGAGGCGTACTGCCTCAAGTAAGAGTAAAGCAAGTCCCTGTGGGTGACTTGAGGGTCCTGGCTCCTCTGCAGCTTACATGGCTCAGCTCCCCGGTTTGTTCCCCATAGTCAGGAGCCTGGAGTCTCTAACATAGCTCTGCTCTGCAATGCTGTGGGTCCTGCACCCCCATTGTACAGATGGGATAATGGAGGCTCACAGAAGGCAGGGCCTTGCCTAGCTTCTCTGACCAGGTGTGGGCAGAGCTGGAGACTCCAGACTCCTCCCTAGGGTGGGACCACCTATCAGAAGCCAGATTCAAGCTGCTCTGCTGTCTCCTAGGCAACGAGTGCAGCCAGGATGAGAGCGGGGCAGCCGCCATCTTCACCGTGCAGCTGGATGACTACCTGAACGGCAGGGCCGTGCAGCACCGTGAGGTCCAGGGCTTCGAGTCAGCCACCTTCCTCGGCTACTTCAAGTCCGGCCTGAAGTACAAGGTGGGTTAGGCTCCTCCTTGCTTGGTGTAGTCAGGGCAGATACGCAGTGGCAGGGTCTGCTCAGGTCTGCTTGTCCTTCACCTTATGGGCAGTGGCAGACAGGCCAGAGCCAGGCTTGGGAGCCAGCCTGTCTGGGGTTTAAACCCTGGGCCCTCTTTAGCTGTGTGACCTTGGATAAGTCACACTACCTTTCTGAGGCTCTGGTTCCTTATCTCAAAATGAGGGGAGACAAATTTTCCATGACATCATAGAGTTGTCTTCCTAGCTCAGCGGTGCGGAGCGGGCTGTGAGAGGGAAACCGAGCCTTTTTCTTTGTCTTGGGGGGCTTGGGCTTAGTCCTCTTTCTGCACCCCTTAATTCTTAGGGCCTTAGCTGTGAAGGGCCGCTTGTAAGGTATTGACAGGGTACTTGGTCAGGCCGCCCTTGACCTTGACCTCTTGAGGAGCCTGGGCCCAGGCGGAAGAGCTCCTTCTCAGAGCTACCAGCCAGGTGGGCCTGAGCAAAGCCAAGCCGGGAAGGCCAGGAGGCTGTGCTCTAATCTGCTGTGTGAACCCAGCGAGCCACGCGACCTCCAGAACCTCCCTTTCCTCTCTGGTTGCGGGAGAGCCAGTCGTTCCTGTTCTGCAGAGGATGTGATGCAGGGATAGCTGGGAAATGCCTCGCATGGGGTAGGCTCCTTAGAAGGGCTTGGAGAAAGCTATAAATTTACAAAGCTGAGACTTTCTTTGGTCTGGAAAGAGGAGAGAACGCAAAGTTTGTTAATCAGTTGGGCCTTCCTACAAGAGTCCAAATCTCTAATTTTATGCAAGATACAAGGCACTGAGGCACAGAGAGGTTAAGCTGCTGACCCAGGGTCACACATTTACCAGCTGCCAGTTTACCTGCGCCCCAGCCCGCCTCACCCTGTCCCACTGAGCTGTGTGGCTCTGCCTTCTTCAAGCCACGCTGGGCCTTGGGCCCTGAAGAAGGAGAGGGGAAGGTTGGGAACCAGGCCCCTGAGCTGGACAAGAACCAGGCCTTCTACCCCCCCTGGAGCTGGAAGTGGAAAAAGCAATTGGCCCCGTCAGACTGGGGCTGAGGTCCCCTGCTGCTGATCCTCTCGCACGGCCCCACCATCCATCATTCATTCAGCAAAGGGTTTTGAAGCCCCTGTACCAGGAGCCCCTGCTTCCTACTGCTGGGGGAGGCAGGCACAGTTCTGGAGGTGCACATGGTCTCACACAGACCTTGCAGCTGTCCCAGGCACTGTGTTAAAGCCCCTAACTACCAGGCTGAGATTGGGGCCCTTCGAGGAGGCAGAAAGACGGGCAGCTCACAAAGCATCTGTCCATGAGTCTGGGTGGGTGACAGGTGGAATCTCGAGGAGTGCTCAGCTCTTCGGGGGGTTCTTGCCTGTTTCTCAGGGGCCAGCCCCATGGTTGAGCAAGATCACAAATGTGAACGTTCTCAGGTACACAGAAGGACAGTTTCACCGGGTCTGAGAAAGCTACAGTGCAGCCCATAGCTCCTCAGGTTTTTAGGAATAGATTAGGATGCTAGGAACCAGAACTGTACGTGGAGCCCCTATTACAGGATCTCATTCAATATGCATGATGGCCTTTAGAGTGGGTGGTAACATTCCCATTTCACAGGCGAGAAAGCTGAGCTCTGTGACATGAACTAATTTGCCCAGCTCTACACAGCTAGGAGAAGGTTCTGATGGAACACTTGTGATGCTTCCTGTGTGTCAGGGACTCCTCTGATCGTTTTACCCATCCAAGTCATTTCGCCCTGTAGGGTAGTAGCTTGGATTAGTACTATTTTGTAAGTGGTACAGAGATACTAAACAACTTGTCTGAGGTCACACAACTATTAAGTCATGGAATTGGGATTCAACCCAGATGTGAAGGGCCTAGCACAGAGCTGGTTCAGAGTGGACATTTCAAGATTCCTTGGTCCTAGATATGAGTTCAGCTGGGGCCTGGTGTGAGGCAAGCCAGGCCGCCACAGCCCTGGGGTGACTTTCCGCAGTACCCTTGACCACGTTCTGAGGGATGCTCCAGAAGGTCCTTTTCCAACCGTGACCCAGGTTTGGGGCTTCATCCCTGAAAGCTTCTGGCTCCCGGTGGCAATGTGGGGTTCAAGGTTGGTCCTGTTTACCCCCTTCTGCAAGTCTCCAGGCTGCCCCTCACTTGGCAGGCCCAGCCCAAGGTTCTCGCCCGGTGCCTCATCAATTATAGATGCCAAGGAGCGGGCTGTTATGCAAGACTTGTTCCCATGAAAGCCTCTTCTTGGGAGCCATTCTGACCTCGGTGTGTGACAAGGGGCAGGGAGGGGACAAGAGCTCTTAGGAGGGGCTGATGCAGGGCCTGCACCCTGTGGTTCTAGGAAACCCCAACACCCGATCCTAAAAGTCACTGCCCTGGGACACAGTTCAGAACCCTTGATCTCCCATCAGCCTTTCTCCCTCTCTTCCCTCTTCGTCAGACAGAACCCTGAAACCCCCCTGGGTGCTCTGTTATTCAAAACCCTCTGTTTGGAATCTGGGCCTGGCTGAGTCCTGGTAGATCCGGGTCCAGGAGTGCAGCTGGAAACCCAGAGACTCATGGCTGTCTTTTCTCTCCCATGTCTTAGAAAAGGACCTCTGTGTGTGGAGGGGGAAGGGGACCCAGCCCCAGTCAGCTTTGTCTTTGTTTTAGAAACATTTAACAGTTTCTCATGTCCGTTTCTGCTGCTTGTTTCCCTTCGCACTGTAAGAGTCACGCAAGCTTAATGTAAAATGTCAAACATTACAGAAGTGTGATTTTTAGAAAGTAAAAGTCCCCCCGATTCTGCCCTTATTTATACCAAGTGGTGTTTTCTCTCTCTGTCTCCATGAATGTTGTTTTTTTTTCTCTCTCTCCATTTATTTGTCTCATCACTATAATTTGGAGAGTGGTTCTTATCCCACTGAATTTTGTTTTAATAATATGATGCCAGTCTCTTCCCACCTAATGACTATACTGTAGAAAGCAACAATCCTAAAGATTATAGTAAAAAAGAAAAGCTAGGCATGGTGGCACATGTCTCTAATCCCAGCACTCTGAGAGGCTGAGGCAGGGGGATTGCAAATTTGAGCTCAGCCCAGATAATTTAGCAATTTAGTGAGACCTGCCTCAAAAAAAAAAAAAAAAAAAAAGAAAGAAAGAAAAAGAAAAAGGGTTGCAGATGTAGCTCATTGTTAAGGCCCTGAGTTTAATCCCAAGTACCACAAAGAGGGAAAAAAGGATTATAGAAAAAATGAGAAAAATTAACTTGAACAAAATTCTGTCTCCTGCCTTTGTAGGTTCCCTGAAGTCTGAACTCAAAGTCTATGCACTGAGTCACACCCCCCAGGCCTTTTTAAAATTTTTAAGTTTTGAGACAGTGTCTTTCTAAGTAACTGAGTTGCCCGAGCTGGGCTTGCACTCATGACCCTCCTGCTTCAGCCTCCCTGGGAACCACGCCTGGCTCCCCAATATCTTATAAAAGCTTACATTTATTTATCTATCTATCTATCTAATCTTTCTGAGTCTACTTTCCTAGACCAGTAAGATTAAAGGAGTTAATTAATCAGGAAACTCGTAGCCACTATCATTAGAAATCAAATATTCTTGTTTTTTTTTTTTTTTGGCGGTACTGGGGATCAAACTCAGGACCCTGCACTTGCTAGGCAGGCGCTTATTCTACTGAGCTATCTCCCCAGCCCCCTGAAATCAAATATTCTTATATATTTTATGCAGCAAATTCCTGAGAACTGAGACTGAGGACATAAGGAGATCCTTTTTCTTGTTTGAGAAAAACAGTTCTCTGTTTTTTAAAAAACAAAAATAAAAAGTCATGCTTGGAGAAGCAGAATATTCTAGAGGTGTGTACACGCAGAGGTCCTTCTGGTATTGCCGCGACGCCATAGCTCTGAGGAATCGGTGGAAGCAGCACTCTCTGAAAAGCTTTTCAGACCCACCCCCCCTTGATACCCAGCTGAGTGAGGCCCCGGGTCAGTGCCGCCTGGAGACGCGCAGGAGTTGCTAGGCTGACCCAGAGGCTCATCCCTGCAAGGGAGAACCCTGCCTCAGCCACCTGCAGGACCCCGGGCAGGTGCTTAAATCCGCGCTGACTCTGAGTCATGCTGATACCAAGAAGGGACACCAGAGGGCGCTCCCGGTCTCAGCAACAGGAAAACAACCCTTTCTACTTGAAAGGTGACTCAACCAGCCTTGTTCCTAGGTGACCCTAGCAACATCTGCTCCCAGAAAACCCGATGTTAAGGGAGAAGTGGGCGGGTCTTGCATATTCAGCCACGCTTCATTTGAATCCTGGCCCACGCGCTGTGAGATCCTGGGCAAGCCCCTTTGCAGTGGGCTCCACTTTTTTCCCTGAGGGATGGGATAATCTGAAGCGCGACACCCTGAGCCTCGAACCCTCACACACTGCACCGTGCTTCCCATGGGCCAAAAAGGAAGCCTAGTTGAAACTGGCCAAGAGTTCGCCACACACTCGCTGAGTGTCCATGAGTAAAGCCAGCTTCTCTGAGTTTCAGGTCACCATGGGTAAAAAGGGGTGCTATATAAGAACTCTTTTAGGTCTGACTCCAGGGTGTGGGACTGGTGGGTACCCAGAGCCAAGAACCCAGCAGCTGGACGTGATGGCACAGACCTGTGATCCCAGCACTCTGGGAGGCTGAGACAGGAGGATCACAAGTCTGAGCCCATCCTAGGCAACTTAGTGACTTAGCAAGACTGGGTCTCAAAATAAAAAATAATAAAAGGGCTGGGATATGACTCAGTAGAAAGTTCCTGAGTTCAGTCCCCAGGTCTGCAAAATAACAGCAACAAGACAACAACGACAAAAACCCCAGCCAGCTGGCCTTGTGTCCTACTGAGCTGAGAGCTTGAGGGATGGCGGCAGGAAGCCCCTGCAGGTCCCTGCTGCAGGACTTGGTGATGACTGCGGAGGAGAGGCCTGGGGCTCAGAGAGGGGCAGATACTTACTCGAGGCGGGGCCACTGTCCCTTACCCACAACCGCCTCTGCAGGGTCAGTTGGGTGGGACTTGGCTGCGGCACCACAGGAGGAAGGATGGTGTGATGCGGGCTGGAGACTTCCTAGAGAGCCTCGAAGGATGGGAAAGATTTAGGGTTGGATGGGTGCATTTCACAGAACATTCGAGCCTAGGAGTAGGATGTGGTGGAGAAAATGGTTTCTTGATTCAGCAAGAAAGGGAGATGCAGTGGGAAGCAAAAAGCACCTGGGTGCCTTCAGCTCTGGCTTGGCCAGAACCTTTATGATGCTTATGTGGCTTATGTAACAGTCAGTGAGAAAGAGTAAGGAGTGTTCCCTTTAATTTTGACCATGGAACCTGCTCTTCAGGATATCTGGGGGGAGCAGTGTGTCACAGGACATCCCTAGGGATTTAAGAAAGTAATGACTGCAGTATTTTGATCCAAGGAATCATCCAGGGGTCTTTTTAGTGGAAGATGAGAGCCAATGGGATATGGTGTGTGTTATCAGCTCTGTGACCTCGGGCATATTTATTGTTTCCTTTCTTGCAGGGGGCAGACGAATGTCCCAATCTGATATGATGATGGGGTTGAGAGTCCTGTGCTGGCTGAGCATCACTGTGTTATTAGAAGGCCACTGGTCCACAGGCCAGAATTTCATTCCCCTAAGACCTGTATCTTTCCCCTATTTGATTCTCTGGACCTCTCCCCTTAACCAATGCCGTTTCCCTGGCCCCACAGAAAGGAGGCGTGGCATCAGGATTCAAGCACGTGGTTCCCAATGAAGTGCAAGTGCAGAGACTCTTCCAGGTCAAAGGGCGGCGTGTGGTCCGGGCCACGGAGGTGCCTGTGTCCTGGGACAGCTTCAACAATGGTGACTGCTTCATCCTGGACCTGGGCAATGTGAGTCCTGCCTGCCTTTCCCAGGAGCCACTGGGGTGCTCCTGGCCTGGCCAGATCAGGCTTTGGGGAGGTGGACATGCTTGAGGACAGATGCATAAACATGAGCAGGGCAAATCCAGGGGCCACTAGGCCCCAGTGCACTGTGGGTAAGTTAGACAGAGACCCACATACAGGCAGGGTCTGAGTGCATAGATGCCAGCTGTGTGCACTCAAGGCCCTTGGCCCCACAGACAGCAGACACTGTGTACACACATGCCTCCCCAACCCACATGAGCACACACTCACAAGGGTCCCAGCCAGACGCCTACCCTGGAACTCATGTGCACACACCCCGAATAGCATACGACGTCCCACATGTGTGTAGTGTGAGGCTTTTGTTAGAATGTAGTGGTCACCAAAGGACAGTGGATCAAAAAATCTCAGCAGCCCCCAGACAGCCCCCGCCGCCTCTTGCAGTCAGGAATTTTCTCAACAGCATGGATTAGTTTTGCCTGCTTCTGAACCTTCTTTACATAAAACTTTACTCTTTCATATCTGGATTTTTTTTCTCAGCATTGCATTTCCGAGATTCATCCATATTGTTGCACTTAGTTACTGCAGAGGAAGATTCTCTGGTGCGGAAATCACACAGCTTACTTATCCCATGTCCTTTGTGATGGGCACTTGGGGTGGTTTCAAGTTTGAGCTACTCAGAACTTTCTTGTGCAGGAGGTTGTGCAGACGTAAGGATATGGTCTGTCAGGTACATTCCCAGGATCAGGATTACACTCCTAGGGTGTAGGTCAGCTGAGCTTTAGTAGCTCTGGCCAAGTGGTTTTCCAAAATGGCGGGACCAGTTTATATTCTCATCAGCTTAATAACAGCCTGCTTTGGAAAGAATCTATTCCCATGAGGAAGACATTGATCCCTCCCAATGCCCCAGCACCTAAAGGGCCCAGCTCCCAACACTGCTGAAACCGCATTTTCACACGGGTTTCGGAGGAGACAAGCCATATTCAAACCATAGCAGCGGGCAGACATCTGTACACAGCCCAGGCGCTGTGACAGAAACACGTCCCCAGACCTGTACTCACAGGGCCGGGAGTGCAGGGATCACAGCCACTGTATGGGGGGGGGGGCGCGTGTGTGCATACTTGCTCTGCTGTCCCTGCCTGGGCACGCACAGAGCACCATGAGCTTGCACACGCCCTCGCGGTCTGTCTCCTTGCCATGGCCCGTGCAAAGCTGGGGGCGCTGACCTCCTGATGTCTCCATTTGCAGAACATCTACCAGTGGTGCGGTTCCAAGAGCAACCGATTTGAAAGACTTAAGGCCACACAGGTATCCAAGGGCATCCGGGACAATGAACGGAGTGGCCGCGCCCAGGTGTCTGTGTCAGAGGAGGGTTCCGAGCCCGAGGCAATGCTCCAGGTACCCATAGGCGCATGAGAGGGCAAGGGCGGGGAGCAGGGGCGGGCTGCTCCTGACTTCCTTCATCCAGGAGGACGAAGCAGGGGGTTCTGCGCCCCCTTCTGGTCAGACCTCCTGTTTTCCCTCCCGGCCTGCATACTGCAGGGAGTGGGGAAGATCAGCTTCCTGGCAACCCTCCACAGCTCCCCTGAGAGCTCAGTAGGGGTCCCAGGACACACTGAGTGTGACCCACATCTTCCAGTAGGGCGGGCAAGGCCTCCGAAGGAGCTGGGGAGGAGGGGCCCCTGAGGGACAGGAAAGACCCAGTCCCCAGTTTCCTCTGCTCACCATCATCCCTGATAGTTTATGGTGCATTTAACTACTAGCGTGGTGGGATTGCCAACCCTCATGCTCTGCGGATGCGTGAATAAGACAGGAGTCACCAGGGAGAGGAGGAGACCAGGCATGTTGGTTCCTGTTTGGGGGAAGAGCAGGGAAGTGATTACTATGGAGAAGAGGAGCCTGGATGTCCTCCATGGCTCGGGAGTGACAGTAGCTGGACCGTTGAGGCTGGACAGTTCCAGCATAGAGGTGTGAACTCAGGCTCTGAAATGGCAGGGACTGAGAATGAAATTCTGGCTTAGCCACCTGGTGGCCGCGTAGAGAAGAAATTTCATGTGTCTGGACCTCAGCTTCCCCTTCTGTAAACTGGGAGTGCTAACCCATGCCTTCTGTGTGGGTTTGAGGAGGGAGGGAGCTGCAGAAGGTACGGAGGAGCTTCTGCTGGCACCATGAGAGCACACCTGGCCCATCTGGAGGGCTGGCCCGGGCCAGGGCACAGGGAGGAGAGGCCTTCCGCAGCGCATGGTGGGCTAGAGGCCCATGAGCAGATGCCAGAGGTCATAGCGGGTGAGGGCTCCACCACCTGGAGGGCTGCTCTGGCTGCAGTATGGGCCCCGGCTGCAGGGGGCACCCTCTCAGGAGCCGCCCTCAAGGCCGCCTATGTCTTCGTGTCCTGCAGGTGCTGGGCCCCAAGCCGGCTCTGCCTGAAGGTGGGGAAGACACAGCCAAGGAGGATGCCGCCAACCGCAAGCTGGCCAAGCTCTACAAGGTGAGCTGCAGCTCCCCTGGCCCCCGGGGTGTGGGCTCAGGGCAGGGAGGCAGGAGATCTCGGCCCCTCCGCTGTGAGGCCTAGGGCAAGGTGGGATCCCTTGGGGGGCCTCCTCTTACTCGCGCCTCAGAGGGCGCTCCTGCGCTGCCCTTGCCTTCCTGCAGGGGGCGTGGGAGAGTGAGGATGTGACCAGCCTGCTGCGATGTGGGCGCCTCTCTGCCTCTCTGTCGTTCTGGCTCGGGCGCGGGCTCTGTCTGTGACTCTGACTCTGACATTGTCTCTGTCTCTCTGTCTCTCTCTCTCTCTGTCTCTCTCTCTCTCTCTCTCTCTCTCTCTCTCTCTCTCGGGTTCTGTTTCCTTGTCTGTGAAAAGGGTGAGCTTTGCGGGATTTCTGGGCGCCTGCAGAGAAAATGCATGGGAAAGTATCCTGAGAAAGTATGCAGGGAAATACTGCAGAAAGGGGGGCGTGTGGGGGTGCTGGGTGTAGTTAATGGCTTCCTTGATAACCTCTTCCTCTCTCTTCCTCCTTCTCCTTCCTCTCCCTTTTCTTGCTCCTCCTTTTCCCCTTTTCTTCTCCGTATTCCTCGCCCTCCTCCCTGTCCATGCAGGTCTCCAATGGGGCAGGCAGCATGACCGTCTCCCTTGTGGCTGACGAGAACCCCTTCGCCCAGGGGGCCCTCAGATCAGAGGACTGCTTCATCCTGGACCATGGCAGGGACGGGAAAATCTTTGTCTGGAAAGGTACCGGGCACAGGGCAAAGGTCCTGTGCAACCACCTGTGGCTTCCAGGGGCTCAGTCCTGGGGAGGGCAGAGTGTGCTGGAGAAACCTAGTGCTGTGGAGATCAGGAGTTCTGGCTTTGCTTGACTCTCTGTGTGATCCTGGGCACTTTACTTACCCTCTCTGGGCCTGACATTCCTTATTTGGGCTAAAATTGTTGCCTCCCAAGTGTGTTACATCAGTTCTCTAAGAGATTAATAGGCATCGTGTAAAAACTGTTTTTAAAAAAATCTAGCTTTGTGGTCACATAGGGTCGTGGGCCACAGTGGATTGCACAGTGCTACAAGTTGTTATTGTAGAACTTTAAAACTGGGCATAGTGGTGCATGACTGTAGCCCCGGTACTCTGGAAGGCTGAAGCAGAAGGCTTGCAAATTCAAGACCAGCCTGGATAACTTTGCAAGAACCTACAGTCTCAAAATAAAAAAAGTTAAAAGGGCTGGGAATGTAGCTCAGTGCAGAAGCCCTGGGTGTGCAAAAGAAAAATTTTTTTTTTCGAAAAGAGACTTCTAAATTGCTAACGTATATACCAGGACCTTTCTAGAAGGCGACCTGGTGTGTTTGGGAAGCGTCGTGCTAGATAGAGTCTGTGGAATGCTTTGCAGAATGTTTCTGGGAATCTCTTGCAAAGCACTGGCCCAGGTGTTTCAGAGAGGCCCAGAGGTGTTCTGGGGGGGCCCCTCTTCCTGGAGGATGGGGGGGCAGTGGGGAGACAGAGATAGGGACGGGCGCGTAATCACTTGTGGCTCCTCCTGGGATTGCTCTGGGCTCCTGGGGCCTGCGCCAGCCAACCTGGCTGTGGGCCTTTGCCATGGGCAATCTGGGCCCTGGCTGGCAAGAGTCCTGGCATGGGATGGCCTCCGGGCGGGGACAGAGTCCAGCCTGTGCAGTGTGGGGGCTGCACTCCCCGCAAAGCGAGGCTGCGGTGGTGTGTGTGACCGAGTCTGAATCGCAGATGTTGCCCTTGCTGAGGTGCCTTGGCGGGGTCATGGAACCTCTCTGAGACCCCCATTCCTGTGTATGCAAATGGGAACGAGAAAATAATGGTCTTTATTAGTAAGGCCTAATGAAATAATCTAGGTATAGTCCCGATCGCAAAGGACATCCTCAGTAAATACACCGAGGTGGTAATTGTGATCGCCATCATGGGCCAGGACCCTGGTGAGAACCCCAGGACCTCTGGGAGCGTCTGCTCTTGCTAGAGGAGTGGTTCTCTGGCCTTGGTGGTGCACCAACTCAGAAGAGTGGGGAGATGTGTGGCTCTCCTTTCCCCGGATCACTGGGTGGTGGGGCACAGCAGCTCCCAGGCCCCTGCCGCCCTCATGGCTTCTCTGGCTGCCCACAGGTAAGCAGGCCAACACGGAGGAGCGGAAGGCCGCCCTGAAAACGGCCTCTGACTTCATTTCCAAGATGAACTACCCCAAGCAAACCCAGGTGAGCGTGGGAGGCCAGCAGGGACAGTGGGTGGTCCCTGGAGTGGGGGAGTGGGGTGGACCGGACAACACTGGGGACAGGGCAGCCCAGCCACCCACGGCTCCTCCCTACCTCCAGGTTTCAGTCCTTCCCGAGGGTGGCGAGACCCCGCTCTTCAAGCAGTTCTTCAAGAACTGGCGGGACCCAGACCAGACCGACGGCCCGGGCCTGGCCTACCTCTCCAGCCACATCGCCAACGTGGAGCGTGTGCCCTTCGACGCCGCCACCCTGCACACCTCCACCGCCATGGCCGCCCAGCACGGCATGGATGACGATGGCACTGGCCAGAAACAGGTATCCCAGGGGTGAGGGGCTGGACCGGGTGTACCTGGGATCCTCCTTCCCTACCCATCTTGGGCACTGTTTCTGCTTTCCTGAGGATGTTTCTCTCTGAGGTTTCCACCAGAGTTTTATAGAGGAGACCCTGGTGCTTATTTTGTACAGTGTATAGCCTGGGTACCTGCTGTGTGCCAGGCCCTGTGCCATGTGACTTAGACCCTACACCAGCACCTAGGAGTTCTCGGTCTGAGAGAGGAGGTGACCATGGAGCCACAGCTGACTCTGAGCCCTGTGTGATCCATGGAGGTGGGAGGGAGCCCAGGGGATTGAGGGAGCCCAGGAAAGGCACTGGGAAGCAGGTGGCTGGGGTGGCTGACACAGGGTTTGGAGCAAGAGTTTGCTGCTGGAGAGGCATGAACATTCCAGACATTTGCAGAGTGCTCTCCCTGGAGGCTGGTGTCTCCCCAGGGAGGAGCTGGGAATGCTGGCTTTCAAGGTGTAGTGATCTAACCGATTTGAGGCACAGTTTCTCATCTGTTGATGGGGTTTCATCTCGCTGGTCACCTTCAAGAAATGTCCAAGGTGAAGGAGGTTGTAGGATTCTATTTTCCTACATGTGGAGCACATGGTATCCCCAGGAAACCACCAGGTGGCGCTGCAGGGCCTCCTGACTGCCTGGAAAACATCTCGTTGCCCAGAGCTCTGACCAGCAATGCCAGCAGGGGTTATTCCGAGGCCACCTAGAGATGGCCCTGTCCCTGGAAGTGACTCAAAATCCACGTGATTCAGTAACTGTGCAGACAATGGCACCATTAATAATACAATAATAATTATTAGTAAGAACAGCAGCCACCTACAGAGCTACCCCCTTGGGTATAGTGGGAGCTTTCATGAATAAACACACTGGAGCCTCGCAGTACTTCCAAATAGGTCTCATTATTATCCCCATTTTTCAGATGACAAAGCTGTTTAGCCAGGTCACACAGCCAGGCTGCAGGGTTCTTTCTACACAGCCCTATCTTGGAGGTTTTCCTTGCACCCTCCAAGGTCCAAGCTCCCATGCCCTCCAAGAGGAGGAGGAGCCTGATTTTGGATCTGGGTTTGGCTCTTGATGCTCATGGGCTGTGCTCACAAGGAGCTGCCCTGATGGTCCCTCCCAGGAGGAAGTACGGGGGAACCATGTCGGGATGCACAGCAGAAAACCTGGGTCCCAGACCTGCCTCTTCGTGGCTGTGTGGTTTTGGCCAGTTATTTAACTTCAGCTGGCGCCCAAGCAGAATCACCTAGGAAAGCTCGTCCGAGGTGGGGTGGGGGCTCTGCAGGGTGTCTCACCCCAGCTTTGCTCTGGCAGATCTGGCGAATCGAAGGCTCTGACAAGGTGCCTGTGGATCCTGCCTCGTATGGGCAGTTCTACGGAGGTGACAGCTACATCATTCTGTACAACTATCGCCATGGCGGCCGCCAGGGGCAGATCATCTACAACTGGTGAGGGCTGGCGCCACCTGCTGTTGGAGAGGCTTGTGGGGGCAGTGGCTGGGCCTGAGCAGGGCAGCAAGGGCCCAGGCTGGGAAGGACTGAGAAGGCCTTGGGGTACGGGCTGAGGCGAAACAGCTGTGCCTTGCTGGAAACACTTCTTGTCCTTAGGCACCCGTGTTATTTCTCCAAACGTCCTCTTATCAAAATATGACAGGTTTAATTTCAGAGATACAGTCAACAGGGAGAAGTCAATTAACCCAGCAAATTTTCCCCACAAGTGCACGCCGAGTACTGCCCATGCTGGTACCTATCCTTCAGTTATTCTCTACCCCATAAATATGTGCCATTGTTATATAAGTCCATTAAAACTTTACTTAAAGAATCCTTTTAGAATAGGACATACGTTTATTGTACTCCAAATTGAGAAATCTTAGTCCCACTTCTACCCGCCTCTCCAAGCCCCATCCTTTCACTGGTATCCACTTGCGATAATTTCCTGTGTATCTTCTTAGTAATTCTTTGCGTACATATGACTCATATCCCTAATTATCTTCCTTATGCAGATTCTATAGCATACTATGTACAGGGTCTTACACCTTGCTGTTTGGCCAGAGTTCTTCCTGGAGACCAATCTATGTCACTGCATAGAGCTTCCTTGTTTTTT